>ML802518.1:77000-95790 GCA_009831015.1 Picea engelmannii | reverse complement strand
CCGTGAGCACTCTTAATTGTGACCTAGTCCATTGCATTCCTCTCTTCATTTTGATCATAGTGGTACCCCTAATTTTTAAGACTTTTTTTTCCCATGGCACCACCCCTTTTCGATACACCCTTATCTGACACCTATCCCATTGGACGCCTCTACTTTTTTTTATCACCCTGACACGTATCAATTTTTGTGGCCCTAGTTTATGTCCCGATACCTCATCCACTACCTAAATCACTACCATTCCAACCACCAGAGCTCACACCCAAGAGGACTAGGAGACTAGGTTTTCCATCTTAGAAACAAAAATGAATTCCATCACCACTACCATATGAACCAAAGCCAAAACGTCCCTCCAAGAAGAAGTCCTCATACCCATCTGTGAATCCATGCAACAATTCACCAAAGGAAAGCAAGTAGATCCCAATGCAGAGGAACCTCATCATTCCCATTATGAGGATACTCATTTGTCCCACTCCCCTAGGGGTTCTCGACACTCTTGGAATAAGGTTCCCAAAGTTGACATGAATAAAGTTGATGAATCCAAACCAATAGGGTGGGTCTCTCAAATGGAACAATACTTCTCCCTCCATAATTGTTGGGATGATGATACCAAAATCCATGTAGGGGTTTTCTACCTAGATCATGAATGATGGTAGTGGTTCTAGTGGAATAATACATTTTATCTAGGAATACCCACTTGGAACATGTTCACTAAAGAAGTTTGTGCCCGTTTTTATAGGGAATAACATATTTTGGGTAGGCTCACCAAGTTGCGCCAAATTGGGTCAGTCAAATATTTCATCACAACATCTGAATAGTTGGCTATCAATACTGAGGGCTTATCTGATACATTTTACCTTGAATGTTCTATCAGTGGCTTAAAGCAAGCCATCCGGGCTCATATGAACATGTATCATCCTATTACCTAGTTGCAGGGATGTCAATTAGTAAAAAAAGAGGATACCATCCTTTATCACTCCCCCCATGAATTCTCAAGTTCTCACCCATCCTCACGTCGAGTCCCACCCAACTCTGACACAAACATTGAAGGCCCAAAATGTATCTCCTGCAGAAATGGCATAACATCACAAGAAAGGCCTTTGATACATTTATTCCCCAGGGAATAAATGTAGAGAATATAATTTCTTCTAGATTGACTCATAAATTTCCTCTCCCTATGAATACATCCCATCGTATGAGGATACTAACCCAAATTAGGCTCAACCAAGTGATCACTCCCAAGCTCCAGTGGTAACCCCTGTGGAACCAGAGGAACCCTTCATATCACTACATCCACACTCGCATATTTCATTTCCACAAACATTGAATATCAAGGGATACATGAAACATAGGATGGTGGTGGTAATTATTGATAGTGGGAGCACCCATAATTGTATTCATTGTAGGCTTGCTAATGAGATCCATTACTTTGTCTACCCCATTTTTAATTTTCAAATCCTCATCGCTAATGGTGGTAGTATGAAGTGTGGGGGTTGTTGTGACAATGTCAAACTCCAAATGGGTGATTATCATCTAAAAACTCACATGTTCTCTATTTCCATGGGTGGTTGTGATATTGTATTAGGAGTTGAATGTATTTTTACTCTAGGTCCAATCACAATGGATTATCAATAATTATATATGAGCTTCACCCGAGACTCTCACCCCTATACACTTTGAGGTATCCAAGCGAACTCTCCTGAAATCATCAACTCTCACAGGATGGAAATATTTTTGAAGAAACACCACCATGGTGTGATTGCTCAATTTAATTCCATCCAATTCACTGAACATGCCTCCTTGGTTGTTTCTCCTAGCCTGCAACTCACCCTGAAAAAGTACCCCAAGGTATTTTAGGTTTCCACAACCTTACCTCCTTCCAGGGGTGAGAATGATCATAGCATCCCTCTCCTTATGAGTATTCAACACCCTAATGTCCATCCCTACATATGTCCATTTTCTCAAAAAAATTAAATAGAAAATATTGTACAAGAATTACCAAAGACATGGGTAATTCACCCTAGTACTAGCCCATACTCTTCATCTGTGGTCATAGTATTAAACAAAGAAGGTACTTGGAGAATGTGACCTAATTTCCATGCCCTTAATAAACTAACCATCAAAGATAAGTTTCCCATTCATTTCATTAATGATCTGTTGGATGAAATCCAAGGTGCTTGTGTATTCACCAAATTAGACCTTCCCTCTGGTTATCACCAGATTCATATGAAAGAGGAAGATATTCCAAAGACTTCTTTCAGAACTCATGAAGGACATTATGAATTATTGTCCATGACTTTTGTCCTTTGAAATTCCCCATCCAACTTTCAAAGTTTCATTAATAATCTTTTGAAAACTTACCTTCAAAAAAATTTCTTGTTTTTATTTGATGACATCCTCATTTACAAATGCACTTGGGATAACCACCTTGTTCATGTGGAAAAGTCCTTCACTTGTTGTAGGAAAACCAATTGTTTGTCAAAAATACCAAATGCTCATTTGGAGGCATCAAAGTGGAATACTTGGGACACATTGTCATTCACGAAGCGATAAAAGTGGACCCAAAAAAGATGCAATTTATGTAGGAGTGGTCGCGAACCATGACCTTAAAACACCTAAGGGGTTTTCTTGGTCTCACAGGATATTACATGAAATTTTTCCACCACTATGGAAAAATTGCTAATCCATTGACCAACCTCCTTAAGAAGAATGCATTTCATTGGACACCTCCTGCTGAGAAAGACTTCACAGAGTTAAAGAGGGCCATGTGCACTACTCCTATCCTAGTAGCTCTTGACTTCAACAAAACATTTGTGGTGAAATCAGATGTTTCTGGAACTAGTATAGGGACACTGCTCACATAAGATAGTTGACCTTTGGACTTTACTAGCCAAGCGTTGAGTGGACACAATATGGGATGATCTACATATGAAAAATAAATGATGGCCATTATCCATGTGGTGAACACATGGCAACCATATCTCTTGGGTTGTCATTTTTAAATCAAAATAAATCACCATAGTTTGAAATATTTTTTGGAGCAATGAATACCCCCCTAGAAGAAAATAAGTGGTTGACATAAATTTTGGGTTATGATTATGAAATCATATACAAAAATGGAAAATATAATAAAGTAGCCGATGAATTTTCAAGACAACATGAGCAGCATGGCTCCCTCATTTCCTTATCTTTACTAGTCCCTGATTGGATTGAAGAAGTATGGAAAGAGTGGCTAACACACTCGAATATCTCCAAGTTAATTCAGTTCCTTCATGAGGACCCTAATCCTCTCATCTACTACACTTGGGAGGACAATATTCTCAGATATAAGGATCTCCTGGTTCTATCACTCTCTTCAGCACTCAATAAGAGGCTCTTAAATGAGTTTCACTCATCAGCTATTGTGGGTCACTTGGGGTTCCAAAAGACATATTATCATCCCCATCGTTCTCTTTTCTAGGAAGGAATGAATAAAGATATCCTTCACTTTATCACAAAATGTGAGGTATGCCAACATAATAAAGGTGAAACTATCAAGTCTCCAGGTTCCCTACAACCTGTACCCATTCCATCTTCTATGCGAACATAAATTTACATGGATTTTATAGTGGACGTTCCTAAATATGGGAACAATTCCATCATCATGGTGCTGGTTGATCCAATTTCCATGTATGCTCATTTTTGTGCATTACCCAACCCTTTCACACTGAAACTAGTAGCACACGTTTTCCTTGATCATATTTTCAAGTTACATGGCATGCACACCTCTATTGTATATGATCGTGACCCAACTTTAACCATCACATTTTGTCAAGAGTTGTTTAAATTGCAGGACACCCAACTAAACATGAGAACAACCTATCACCCCTAGTTTGACGACCAAACATAAGTGGTCAACAAATGTTTTGAAACCTACTTGTGGTGTTTTTCTTAGGACAAACAACACCAATGGGTGAAATGGATCCCCTTGGAAGAATGGTGTTACAATAAATCCTATCATACGACCACTAAAATTACCCCATATGAAGCAGTGTATGGACAACATCCACCTACAGTCACTACCTATCTTTTAGGCACATCAAAGGTCTAATCTATTGATACAATGCTACTTTTGAAGGGGGAGGGAATGTTAGGATATGATCCTAAACCCTCTCCATGGGTCATTAGTTAGTACGATATATTTTCTATGTAATAAAGGATGACATTAGTTAATAAGGCCTAATAAATAAAGGAGAATAATATAATGTAGGAAGACCTAATAAAAGATTTTTCTTCTAGAAAGATCTTCCTCTAGAAGTTTCCTTAGAAGGTAGAATTAGTATAAACAAGAGTAGTAGGCATTGGATATTTGTGTCTTGGATATTATTGTAATATAGCTATACTATGTTGGAGGTTTCCCTCTCGAAGAGGAAAGTGAACATTTCTATCATTAATAAATGTGCTCTTTCAGGTGCTATTCTGGTATTGTTCTGGATATATCATTATTGTTCTGCCATTGCTTGCTAAATATTTATTTTCTTCATATTATATTACATACAAAATATTACAAAGATCAATATTGATTTCATTTCATAGGCTCCAGTGTATTGGATCATGGAAACTAGGATGAAGGGCACTAACCAATATAACATACAACTCTATCATGTTTTCAAGGCAACACAACTACTTCAACAACACAAGTGTCTTACCAAGGTTCAATTTCAACAAACATTTCCTCATCTCTAGGGGGGACTTGACGCAATGGGGAGAACTTATTCCTAAGGGCGGGGGGGGAATCATCTAGGTGGATATAGGTGGTTTGCAAGAAGTCGAAGAACCAGAAAAGGATACTGTCTAGAGGGTGAGAGAAATTTCTCTTTGAGAAATCCTTTGGATCTGAGTTATCGAAATCCCTAAAACACAAGGAGTGCGAGGGAATTTGAAGACTTCAAGAGACCAAGCTCAGGAGGAATATCACTTTTCATAAGTGTTAACGAGATCCAAGAAACAAACTAATAGGAAATACAAATGTTGAAGCCTTTGAATATTTCAAACATCTTCTAAGTTTGAAGACGGCGTAAGCTCAGGGGGGGGAGATCTGGTCCGTCCTATCAATGTTTGGACAACAAGGAGCAAGTGTAGAGGAGGAAATATCTCCGTCATTCGGTCTAAGTGCAAAAGACTTGTAGACTCTCGATTAAGGTAAAGTGCACTCATGATAATCTTTGAAAGTACACAGGGGGAGCGGCGTTACGAAATTTTGAAATCATTAGAGCCCTCCATTGTCAAAGAGGAGATGTGGAGGGAGATCAATGTTTCATTGATTGGAAGTTCGGGATAGATAAAGGTAAAGGTCGTGAGAACTTGAAAAGTATGAGTTCATGTCTTGATCGCACCGGTCGATCGAAGGAGAGAATGTGGGTCATTGATTGTCCAAGGAAGTCCCAAGTACTGAAATAATTGGGACCATCCATCAAAAGGGACGCGTGGCGAATGATCATCATTTCGCTAACTTGCACATTAGAGAAATCAAAGGGAAGAATTATAGGAATTTGCAAAGGCTGAGTTCGCAACTTGATAGTGGCCATCAGATGTAGAGGAGCGCAAGCTGTTGATTTGGTGCTCTGAAATATCGACATTTCGGGAGTCAGAAGTGAGTGCGATTTGATCTGAGTCATCGGATCGAGGGAGGATATGGGCCATCAGATATGAAGCATAGGTAGTTCAGACCTCAGGATAATGAAGGTCAATCACATCGCGAGTTCTCGATACATGAAATCATGATGTGCTTGGAAGATTAGCCCATAGTCATAGTGAAGGGTCACATCGGTGAAGGAGAATAGAGGGGATAACACGCGCTAGGATCCTGTCAATATTTCAGAGGTCAGAAGAGTCAGGGTGACTCACATGTGAAGACCCAATACGCGAGATAATGAAACTCCTTTTGATTTAGGCGATTGGGCATAGTCGTGGTCACAAGAAGGAAGCAGCATAGCTAAACAAGAGCTAGCACCCAATTGGCGTAGAAGTTGAACAATGCTCAGGAGAGAACCCGCGGGTCTCATATGACCTGCATCTTTGGAGAAAGGACCTATGTAAGTGGGTTTGGGGTCTATCAAAGACCCAAAGATTCAATCAGACTTATCTTCTTGATCGATCCTAGACCGGGAGATCACTTGATGCAGACCCCCCTTTCTCCCGTCAGGGTTGTTGACCTCCTGGTCAAGGATCGATCAAGATATTGAGTCAAATTGACTCTTTGGGTCTCTCAAGACCCCAAAACCATTTACACAGGTCCTTTTTACCATGGCGCAGGTCATATGAGAGCTGTGGGCCCTCTCCTAAGCATTATTTTAGCCTCAAAACCAAATGAGCGCTATCTCTTCTCTACTAATCCCTTTCCTTTTCGTGACCATAGCTGTGACCACTCGCCTAATCAAAAGATGCTTAACGACTTCACGTGTTGGGTCTTTGCAGGTGAGTCACCTTGATTATCCCAAACTCCAAAATCTTGAAGTCCAAGTTAGATCCTAGCTTGTGCTAGCTCCTCCCTCAACCTTCACCAATGTGACCCCTCTCTATGAACTAGGGCCAACCTTCCGAGCGCTTTAGGATTTCACGCTTCATTTCTCCCAGAATATTTATTTATCATCCTTATGATACCAAAAGTTCCTAACTCCAATCTCCTCTTGCGTCATATCAGCAACCCACGATCCCCGTGATCTGACAGCCCTGTTTCCCCCTTTGCATATTGAGACTTCGCATTTCACGAAGTTGGAGGAACGCTCACCTCACTTCTCCGGATATTCAATCTCTCGATATCTCCTTCCCTCGAAAGGAATCAACGGTCTAGATCTCTCCTCGATTCGATGGCTCAGATCAAATCACAAAATCAAATTTTGTGAGTTCCCATAACTCTCCCTTCTGATTTCCCAAGTTGCAAACTCTCGGAAAGACCAGATCTACGGTTAAGATCCCTCCTCCGATCAACGACTATGATCAAATTGAGATTTCATAATTCACGAGTTCTTATAACTCTGCCTTTGACTTCTCTGATTCACGAGTCAATGAAATGTTGATCTCTCGCCATGTGTCCCTTCATAGATCAACGACCCAAGTTCTTCCTTCAGGATCAATGACCCTTAATCATTTCAACCTTCGTCACTTCATAGCTTTCTGAAACTTGTTTTCCACAAAAACCCTAGAGTGAAATCCTCCAAAGTTCACGATCTAGTGACACCTATCCTCTTCGAGATTGATGACTATCGTTCTCTTCGGTTGTTTGGGCTTTGTTGATTTCAAACCCTCCTCCTTTGCGTTATTCTAGAGTGAATTCAACTGAAACACATGATCTCTTGACGCGTGTCTTCCCTTTGATCTAACGACCTCTATCCGCTTCAGGTCTTCAGGGTTCAGGAGTTTCAACTCCTGTGCACTCAGTTCTCTTGGAGTATTTCCAGCCAAAAACGTAGATCTTGTGGCACCGTTTTCCTTTGATGATGGAGGGTCCCTACTTGATTTGGGACTTTAGCACTTTTAAAAGTCCGATATCCTACATGTACACAACGTTAAGGCTCATGCACTTCCGTCCAGATCCAACGACTGTTGACCCTCTATGCTCAGATCCAATGGATGGGATCTGTTCTCTTCTCCTACGCTATCCTTATTCACTACGAAATGATCCAATGGACCAGACTTCTCCTTACAACCAATCTGACAATTATTGTAGCTCCTCTTCCTGAGATTTATACTTCTCCTTACTTGGAATATTTCGCCAGTATTCAAACATTTTCGACCTTTAAAATTTTTCCTGCGAACCCGACTATATTGGGTCTTGCTTATGCTTCTGATAGTGTTATCTCTTATGAGATTTAGGAGTTCTAATAATTCCATCACCCATGCACACCTTATGTTACTCCTTATGAGCTTTATCTCCTCGAATATTTGGATCTCCCATGCACTCCTTGCATTTTTGGGATTTCATCAAAATCAGATCCGAAGGATTTCTTGAAAATAAATTCTTCTCACCCTCCTGATGTTCTCCTTGCACGATACACACTTTGCAGAGTTTCTTCTACAGAATATTTAGTAACTTTGTTCTTCTTGAACTCAACACAGAGGTCTTTTTGTGCACACTTTCACTTTGCTCGATGCCTTCTTGGAAGAGCTCTATAGAGTTCTCAGTAACTCTCCTTCTCTCAGAACCCGACAAAGAGTTATTCCTGTGCACTCCTTGCACTTCTACTGATGAAGATTCAATGGTATCCCTCCTGAGATTTCCTTGAGGTGAACTCACCTCTCTCAATGCATTCCTTAGGGACTGTGTGCGCTCCTTGTACTCGTAAACTCTAAGATGAGAAACAATTGAAACTCATACAATACTTCACTAGTTCACACATTCAAACATGAATGACATATAAAATCATAACAATGAATACAAATACATAAACACACCATATGCACGGAAAACATATTTTCTATTATCTTTGTGTGTCTATAAAGATGTTTACAAAAACTGGACTACAACAGAGTCCCAGTTCTCTCAATCTCTCTCTTAGAACTATTCTACCTCCTAAGTCTCCTAAGACTTTCTCTACCTGAGATATCTCTCTCAAGTCTCCTAATTACAAAGCGAGGGCTCTACGAGCTTATCCTCACCACCTCCTTAGTGTTATATCTATCTCAGTTACGACACCATACTTCTATGACTACATTCCATAAATGTTCATCCAGACCTGACTACAATATGGACCTACTACAGGAAACCATTTAAGGCAACCCTATCCACTACCTTTACAAAAATGTGGCCTGGCATTTATCAACCTTACAACACATAAAAATTTGTATAGGATTGTATTCAAAATTTAAAAATGGGAGGGTTGGTGCCTCTCCCTTTCTCCATTGTGCGTCTGCATATTGGCGTGCTAGCACATCTATTGAGGTGGAGTGATGCTCCTACATCATACTCCACTACTAGGAAAAAAATGAGCTCCTTCTCATGAGTCCCTCTTCTCTAGTGCTGAAATCCTCCTGGATCCCAAACTCTTTTCTAGATTTGTCCTCTTGCTCCTCTCCAGCCATGCCACTATTGTGTCCTCTTCTCCTTCTTTCCTACTGCTATGGCAAGTTTTCTTATTTTCAAATCCCCTTTGTTGATTGCTTCTGTTGAACTCAACATCAGCTTCCTGATCTCCTCTATCACCCTGTCCAGTTTCTCCAATGGCTCACTCTTCTTATGCAGTCTTCTCAGCTACAATTATACCTTTTCAGTGGGTAGATCATCTTGATCCCCCATGCTGTATTTACTTACCCTTGTGGCACTATTTTTCCACTCGGCTATAGAATCCAATTTTGCATTCCCATGATTGAGTTGTTGTTTAGCTCCTCCTTCTAACAACTTTTCTTCTACCATATCTCCAACTTCCTTTAATTCCTCACCTAGATAGTATGCTCCTCCATATGTATCCAACTTAGCCTGTTGGATATGCCTACTTATCTCTAGGATTTCTAGTTCATCATGCATCTAAACAAATTCTATGATGTATCCTTCCTCTTTTGTTCTAGGTTCAAGTGTTGCAATCATCTCTTGTTCAGCTTCCTCGCTGAAAATTTTGAACAATTATGTCGAATGCTCTTCTCCTGAAATTTGCATGACTATCTTCTAGTAGCCATCTGCGGGTTCTGTGTTGTCCAACCAATCCTCCAACATCCTCAATTATATCTCCCATTGAGTGAGAATTTCAACTGTGTGCTCCTCTTCTTCTCCTCATTGGGAAGATTTTGGTACTTGCTTCTTCATCATGAAATTCACTGCTGGTTTTCCTTCCCCTGTTGTTGCACTTTCATCATGTGCACTAGCCTTCACTTGGCTATTTGTTAGGAATTCTTTGATCCCTCCAGTGATAAAAATACTCTTTTGATCCTCCTCCTGGATGGTAAGAGTTTTTAACTTCTCATCATCTTCATTCACATGGTCTGCAAACCTAGATGAATATTCACCTATCAACAGTCCTTCCTGATATGAACTCTCAACGGAGTCTGTGACAATCTCAGAGAGTCTCATCTCTTTCCCCCTTCTCACCTGGCAATTTGGGACTTCTCTTCTACCCACCTGCCAGTGTATGAGATCAACCAATCGTTTCTCATTTCCCTCCTGAAAAATTAAACTTTATGCATTGATCCTCTGGTAGTATGTGAGACCTTCCACTAATCTCTTTCCATTTCCCACCTGGAAACTTGAAAGTCCACTTCTTCCCACCCAACAGTTCCTAAGATCCTCTGCTAATATCATATCATTGCCAAATTGGTAATATGAATTTCCACTACTGTCCTCTTGACAGTCTATCAGATCCTCCAATGATCTCATTTCATTTCCCACATGGCAATATGAAAATCCATCTTTTCTCTCCTGGTAGTTTATGAAATCTTTATCTGATCTCATGTCCTCCTCATCACCGAGGTTCTTTCTAGCTTATGGCTCACAGATGTGAACCACTTCCTCTTCATCTATGATTCTCTCAACATACCTCATCCACCTCTTTAATAGTCATTGCTTTCCTCTGGCCAATAATATCTTGACTGGCCACTTCACCTTCTTCTTCATGGGTGACTCATATACCCAATGCGCTTTGGCATTTTCATGCATTTTTAATGTCATCTGATCCAACCTCGCTCTTATTTCAATGAGCTCCAGATCCATCCCTGGATTGCATTTATTCTTGTGGCCTTCTCTTCAACCATGCTCATGGATTTCAATAGCCATTTCTACCTTCTACCTTCCCTCCTGGCAAGCCTATCGATTACTCTACATTCGAGAGAATCTCCATCTTCTCTTAAATCTCACCTAGCTATTTAAATTTTTGTTGCTATTCTCGTGCAACAATCTCCTCATAGAGCATCAGTACCCTGCTTCGTTCAGCTACTGACTACAAGTGAATTCTTGTTTATGATACCACCTGATGTTATCAGGTAATCTCCTTTCACCATCTCTCCTTTGTCTACTATCTGCAAACAAATTTTGGCCTTCTGATACCGCTTGATGTCATCATATTACCTCCTTTACCTACATAAATCAATTATGCGCTCTGATACCACTTGATGCAAATCCCCACTTTCTCTCGTCGGGGATGCTAACCTCCCATTCAAGGATTGATCAAGATACTGAGTCGAATCGACTCTTTGGGTCTCTGCTAATCCCAAAAACCATTTACACAGGCCCTTTTTACCGTGGCGTAGGTCGTATGAGACCCGCGGGCCCTCTCCTGAGTGTTGTTCAAACCTCAATGCCAAACAAGCGATATCTCTTCTCTACTAAGCCCTTTACTTTACATGACCACGACTGTGACCACTCACCTAATCAAAAAGTGTGTTGTGACATCACGTCTCGGGTCTTTAGAGGTGAGTCACCCTGATTCTCCCGACCTCCAAAATCCTAAACTCCGAGTTATAGCCTAGCTTGCACTAGCTCCTCCCTCAACATTCACCAATGTGACCCCTCATTATGTTCTAGGGCCAACCTTCCAAGCTCTTCATGTCTCCCAAAATCTTGCTTGCTTGTCCTTTAGATACCTGAAGTTTTGAACTATGAGTGTCGCTTGCGTCAGATCAATGACCCACGATCCCCGTGATCTGACAGTCTTCCTTCCCCCTTCGTGTATCAAGACTTTGTGTTTCACAAAGTTAGAGGAAAAATCACCTCCCATCTCCCGAGATATGAACTCTCTATATCTCCTTCCCTTGAAAGGAATCAACGGTCCAGATCTCTCTTCAATTCGATGACTCATATCAAATCGTGAAATTGGATTTTGCGAGTTCCCAAAACTCTCCCTTTTTATTTCCCGAGTTGCAAACTCTCAACAAGACCAGATATATAGTTCAACTCCCTCCTCCAATCAACAATTGTGATCAAATCATGATTTCATGATTCACGATTTCTTATAACTCTTCCTTTGACTTCTCTGAATCATGATTCAACGAAATGATGATCTCTTGCAACGTGTCCCTTTTCATATCAGCGACCCTTAATCATTTCATCCTTCGGTTCTTTGAAGCTTTCCAAAAATTCTTTTCCACAAAAAACTTGGAGTGCAATCCTCCGAAGTTCACAATCTGGTGACACCTGTCCTTTTCCAGATCGATGACTATCATTCGCTTCAGCTATTCAGGATTTGTTGATTTAAAACCCTTCTCCTTTGTGTTATTCCATAGTGAATTCACCTAAAACACACGATCTCTAGACGCATGTCTTCCATTTGAGGTAACGACCTCTATCTGCTTCGGGTCTTCAGTGTTCAGGAGTTTCAAATCCTGTACACTCAGTTCTCCCGGAGTACTTCCACCCGAAAATGTAGATCTTGCGCCACCAGTTGCCTTTGATGATGGTCAGTCCCTACTCGGTTTGGGACTTCAGGACTTTGAAAATCTTGATCTCCTGTGTGTACACAACGCTAAGGCTCGTGTACTTCTGTCTAGATCCAACAACTGTTGACCCTCTTCAGTCTTATCCAATGGATGGGATCTGTTCTCTTCTCCTGTGCTATCCTTGTTTGCTAGGAACTGATCCAACGGACCAAGATTATCCTTACAACCAATCCTACAGTTATAGTATCTCCTCCTCTTGAGCTTTAGACTTCTCCCGACTTGGAAGATTTCATCAGTCTTCAAAGGTTTTTGGCCTTTTAACTTTCTCCTGTGAACCTGACTATCTTGGGTCTCACTTACGCTTCTGAGAGAGTTATCTCTTTTAAGCTTTAGGAATTTGAATAATTCTATAACCCACGCACGCCTTGCATTACTCATTTTGAGATTGATATCCTCAAAGATTTCGATCTCCCACAGACTCCTTGTGATTCTAGGATTTTTTCAAACTTGGATCCGAAGGATTTATTGAAAATAAATTCTTCTTGCTGGTGTTCTCCTTGCTCGATACACACTTTGCAGAGATGCTTCTTTAGAGTATTTAGTAAATCTGTTCTTCCCCAACTCAACATGGAGTTCTTCCTGTGCACACTTTCACTTCGCTTCATGCCCATTTGGCAGAGCTCTACAGAGTTCTCAGTAAATTTGCTTCTCTATGAACTTGACAAAGAGTTCTTCTTGTTTGCTCCTTGCACTTTTTCTGATGAAGGTTCAATGATATTGCTCCTGAGATTTCCTTGAGGTGAACTCATCGCTGTCAATGCACTCCTTGCGGACTATGTGCACTCGTTGCACTCCAAAACACTAAGACGAGAAACAATTGAAACTCATACAATACTTCACCAGTTCACACATTCAAACATGAATGACATATAAAAGTATAACAATGAATACAAATACATAAACACACCATATGTAGGAATTTTTTTTTTCTATTATCTCTATGTGTCTATACAGATGTTTACAAAAAATGGATTGCAACAGAGTCCCAGTTCTCTCAAGATGTCTCTCAAAACTATTCTACCTCCTAAGTCTCCTAGGACTCTCTCTACCTGGGATCTCTCTCTCAAGTCTCCTAATTACAAAGAGAGGACTCTATGAGCTTATCCTCACCACTGCCTTAGTGTTATCGCTATCTCAGTTATGACACCATACTTCTACAACTACATTCCATAAATTTTCATCTAGACCTGACTACAATATGGACCTGTTATAGGAAACCATTTAAGGAAACCCTATCCACTACCTGTACAAAGGCGTGGCCTGGCATTTATCAGCCTTACAACACGCAAAAATCAGTATAGGATTATATTCAAAATTTGAAAATGGGAGGGTCGGTGCCTATCCCTTTCTCCATTGCACATCTACCTATTGGTGTGCTGACGCATTTTCTGAGGTGGAGTGATGCTCCTGCATCAATCCACCACTTCCGCTAACTCATTACGGTTCTCCATCTTAGAAATTTGTTTTGTGATTTTTGGGTCCTAAACTTTCGAGGTCTCTTTGAGACCCTAAATGATGTTTTTTTTCCATTTGGAGGGCCTAGTGTTTCGATATAATTCCCAAGACCCGTCAATAATTATATTTGTTGATTAGATATTTCCATCAAGCTACTAAATACCTTGAATAGATATTGTATGCAAACATTGTTCCCTCAAGCGGTTGACTAATCAACTAACCACCTCAGGGCCTGCAAACATTTCGGTGATTCACCTCCTTGGGTTAGCTTTTTGTACCTTTAGAGTTATTTATTTATGTTAGAATTTCATTCTTTCGATCCATTGTATTATCTTTCCATGAATGAGCATATATGACAACTCTTTCTAGTCATATATAAGCTACCACCATTCTAGCTTGTTTGTGATCTACAATATTCTACTATTTCATTCACTAATAGAAGTTGGCCTTCACCATATTTCTATGTCCTTAGCTATAGTTTTTCTTTTATCTTATTTCATTCTCAATATAATTTGGATAAACTTTTCTTCCTCTTTTTTCTTTTTTGTACTTGTATAGAGAAACTATGATGTATTCTGGTCATACTATATGCTCCTAAATTTACGTTTCAAGGGTAATCTGTTATCACATTAAAACTCCTCATTTCAGACATGTATAGTAGTATTACTAAAATATATTACTATTAGCATGCTTAACAACCATTTCATCCCCTTCCCACCAACATGTGATGTCTAACTCACCAAAAAATACAAATCCAAAACCTGATTTTGACAAAAACAAATCTAGCATAGATATTACCCCAAAAAAGTGCACTGACATTGTGTGGATAATACCCCCAAAAGGTGCACTTCTATGCCAAAAAGTAAATTTTGATTATTTCCTAGCCATATTTACTAAAATGGGATGTTATTTATATGTGGACCATATTAAACCCTAATTACACTTGATAACCTTGGTTTGTTAATCTTAATCCACTATTTTGAATACTATTTCAAGGGGGTTTAACCATTATTTTCCCTATAAATAAAGCCTTTGAGGTCACTTCATCCATTATTCATCCATTAATAAAAAAATTATGTTACCTAAATTATACAAAATTCTTAAGGACCTCTTCCTCTGAAGAGAGTTCCTTGTATAAGTTCCTTGCTCACACTAAGGAGGGGATCATACATACACCAAGGAAGTCAAGGACAATTACCAAGGAAGGGTTTTGGAACCCATTTTCTTCATCAATCTCTCTTCATAGGTTTGATATTTTTGGAATGGAATTATTCTTTCATTCTTTCTAAATTCTTCCTCATGTTGTGTTTTTGCTTCATGCTTTCTCCCATTTGTTTCATGAGTATTGTGAGTTTGAGAATGCTAGATGTATCTTAGAGTTAATGTTTCTATCTATAAAAACCCTTATTTACCATGCTTGATTCAAACCATCAAGTTTTTGTAGCTTGTACACCATTTCTATAAATTGAACACAACAAGCACCTTGTTGCATTCATTGGAAAAAAAACTACATGTAACACTTATATTAATTTACTAAGTTGACTTGTAAAGGGTAATTTGTTTTAGCTTATAGGAATGAATTATTTTTCCCACTATCTTAGATAAGAACTTGATTGCGTGAATAAGTCAACTCGAACCTTGAGATGGAATTGAATGGAGGTAAAGAGTCATATATTGAATAAAATGATTTAGCATGAATAATAAGTTGATCTAATGCCAAGGAAGTGATTTTTCCTTTACATGAAGAAAATGATTATAGCTTTGCATGAGATTGATGTAGTATTCCTTTGATTAAATCAATTTGGTTGTATTACAATGACAGTGACTTAAAATTCAAATCAACCTCTTGTTGAGCATTTGATTGTTAGCTATAGTAATTTGAATAGGTATAACAAAGCCTTGGGTATGAATAATTTAATAAAAGGATATTTGTTGTTACTTTGATCAATTTCCTACAACAAATTTCCATTTATTAACAGAACAAAATTTGTTTCATTATCAACAATGTGGATGGGTGGTCTATATGTCTATTGAGAAAAGAATTTCCATATTGTATGTTGTGTAAGCATGCATTTTTATCTTTAATACCCAATATGAATCTCATGAAACAGATTGGAAGTAAGTTCCTCTTATATTGTTGATTACATAGTAGATTTAAAATTAGTGTGGTGAAATAACAAAACACTTGTATCTAGAGTATAACTTTTATTATGGAAAAAAAAAATAGTGAACTAGGTATCCTTCCTTTCAGAGAAATACATTCATTTCTATAAGTTTGATTTCTTTATTGATAGTATAGAGACAATTACATTGTTTATTTCATATAGGATCCATTTTGATGAGAAATATAACCCATAGGTCTACCATTTACATATCAAATACTTCCTTCAACTTCAACCATAATTCATTGGTGATATTCTTCGTGGTATTCGAAGGTAGAATAGATCCTTTGAATAGTCCTTTATACATCATTAATATTGTCAGCCTTTTATTTTTCATGAATATTCTTGGTTTCTCCTTTCTATATGGACAATTCCTAATGAAATGGTCTTCTCTACATTCCCAACATTGAATAGCTTTTGTTTGCTTCTTCCCTACTTACTCCGCTATATTATCCCAACTTTGCGCTAGTTGACTATGTTAAAAGTATATTCTATTATTTTTAAAATGAGGAGGTTTGAACCCTTTCTCTCTTTATTCAATATTGTCCTTCTTATTTTCCTGCAATGTCGATTATTGTTCTAGCTTGTTTTTGTTGTTCTCATACAATTACTTATATTTTTTTTTATTTCCTCAACTAGAGTCTAAGGTTCACCAAACTCAATTATATCTCTGTAGTATGGAGGTAACCTACTTAATATATGTTGTACCTTTACCTTTTTATCCCTAATATAGTTGACATACCTTGATATATCTAATAATTTATCCACATAGTCATCCATAATCATCTGTTCCAACATTAATTTATGGAATTATTTTATTTTCCCATCATAGCATCTATAAAAAAGATACTCAAAGTGGAAGTGTTTCTTAAACTACTTCCAAAACAATATTTTTCTCACTAATTTTCTTAATTTAATTTAAATTCTACCAACAAATGGATTCTCTTCCATCCAAATTGAATATGTCTAGTATAACCTTCATATTTCTAGAATAATCTTGGACTTGGACATACTTCCTCCACCCAAGAAACAAAGCCTCGTCTTCTTTCCTAGATTTAAATTCACTAAAAAATTTATGTGGTTTTAACTTTTCAAATTATCTATGTAAATTATTTTAAATAAGATTCTTCCTCCTATGCCTATGAGAAGAATATCATGAATTTTTTTGTTGATTCCTTAGAGGTGGATGTCTGAATAAGAAACATCATGATGGTGTATATGCACCATATGTAGAGAGCACCTTCATACTATATAACCTATTGTGGGAATGACTTCTTGAATTGTTCCCACTGCCACTAACATTATTTGAACTCTTCCCATGATGAATTTGCATATCTATATTCGTCAATATTTGGAGCATTGTAGCATTCAATTGGTTTTATTCCTCTTGAGATTTCATTAACCTTTCATTCTCCACTTTGTAACTTCGTAATTTTTCTATCAAGACTCTCCTAATATTTGCAATATATGGAGTCACTTGATTTTTGTGTCCATTAGAATTTATCTTAGCATTTCCAGTCTATAAATTTCGCCCATGGAATTTTCTTTGAATTCATAAGGAGACTATGCATCCTCAATGATGACATTTCCTCACCCAAACCAAGACCAAACCTTTGTTCCTATTGTTTTTGGATAAATCAAAACATGTTTTGCAAGAATGGAGTACTCTAATCAATTCCCCTTTAAGAGGCCCTTAAACAACTATAAATTTTCCAAATTATGATATCAAAGCCAAGATTATAGGTATCGGGAGATCACTTCATATTATGTCTTCTACCCCTTTAATGTACCTCTTAATGCCCAAATTGAATATAATAATTGCTTACAATAAAAATTCTATTAAAAAAGATAATCAGTAGAAAAATTGTGAAGATAATAATGCTACTATGTATTTCCATCCATAGCTATCATAATTACATGGAAAATATCTTAATTGTCTTCCCAATCATTTTCAAACTTAAAGTGAAAAAAATTTAGATGATTTTTTCAAAATATCAAGGAACACTATGAGGGATAAGAGGATTGTAACACCCTTTTGACCTCTCAATGCCACTATAGGGTGGATCAAGGGAACCACGCTCGTTTATTTTTTAATATATGATAAATTTAATACAAACCTACATGTAGCTTGGCTAATTTTCTATATTTTTCTATAGACTTAGAACCCTTATGGATGCGACCAACTCTGTTTTATTTTCCATGCTTTCATGGTAGATAGAGTACCTTGGTAGTATGTGGGTCAACATCATTCACCACATTTATGTGAGCCTTATTGTAATCCCTTATTCCATGTGGAATATTTTCCCAAACATTGTGAGAAGATCTCCACTATAGATTTATTTTTATGATTAAATTTGATCCATTTGTGACATTTTCTTCTCTCTCATACATTCAAATTTCCCAAAAACTACAAGAATAATGGACATTTTCTTCTCTCTCCTACATTCTAATTTCCCAAAAACTACAAGTATATATGTACCATAGATCTCTTTCACCAAATAAATATAGGCCATTCTTAACATCCTATTCTCTCTTCTTCATCCAAATTTACCCAAAACCATAATAATATCTTCACCATAGTTCTCTTTCTTTGATTAAATCTTTGCAATTTGCAGTATCTTTCTCTCTCTCCTTATCCAAATTTCCCAAACATCCCAAGAATATCAACATTCAATATCTCTTTCCTTGAATAAATATACATTATAAATGGCATCATGTTCTCTCTCATCCATTAGAATTTCCCAAAAATAATGGTAAAATGTCTGCCATAGATCTCT
>ML802518.1:25295-72062 GCA_009831015.1 Picea engelmannii | reverse complement strand
TTACATTCATCAACCTTTTTCACAAGGTCCCTTCACATCACACATTCACATTTCCGAGTTTTCCACAATACTTGGACAGTATAGTTATTTTTACAGACTGGGGGAAACAGGGTGTTGTTAGCGACGTAAGTCACTCCTGGATTGCTAGCGGGAGAAGAGCCCGACGCCCATCAGTTTTATGTCGCGGTTGTTTATAGATAGGTGATCTAATGGAGGAAACTCAAAACAATAGCGTTCCAATTCTGAAACCAGGCCAGGTATGCATGAGAAAGTGAGGTCTTGCGTAAATTTCAGACAATGAGTTGTAGTAAAGGGTGAACAGGAGGAATACTTGTATAAGAGAAAAGCGGAGGTCTATTACAAACAACAGGTTTCTAACAGACTGTAGGAGAAGGCATTTAAACACAAGATTGGCTTGCATTCAAACGCAAAGCCAGAGGACACAATTATGTAATAATAAATCCTTTATCATAATAGAACTGCAACAATTCGCGTGATTCAGTCATTCACGAACCCTCTTAGGATAAGATGAAAATTAGACGGATTAAGAAGAACTGTCTGTCATAAAACAAAAAATCTCATATGCAGATGCATAAGATGAAAGCTAGAATAGCCGGTAAAACATTACAGTAGGGAGCTCTGCTCAACCATCAATGCTTACAAAATGGCCAAAATTCCTACATATACTCTTCCCTTCCTTTCGCCCAGTAGAGGCGTCTTAAAACTTTCAATGGATGGCGTCGCCCCAATCAAATCTGGCCTACATTTCTCTGTCATACGCTACCTTAATTCGGCATGGCCGGCACCAGAGGTAGCTGAACCCTTTGAATGTTGACTTGGTGTGTGCAGGTTCTTCTGGAGTGTTGAAGACTCGGTGTGGCTTCCCTAAGGAGAAATGGTACAAGGGACCCTCCCAGGTAGACTTTCGGTTGGGACCTCCATACTCTGCAATAAATGAGCGAGGTGATGTTTGAGCCACCCTCTCTTTTCTTCATTAATCCCCAACAGGTACTGGGATTTAGCTCACATCGAATCGACATCTGGAGCATCACAATGCCTTCCTTCTGAGATTTAGCTCAACACTTCGGGGCCCAAGTGGCCAAATGACACATAAATGTTCCTTCTCCAGGCTTGTTCTCGTATGACCAGGCGACAGAACCATGGGCCTGATCTTGGGCGCTATCGGAAATTCGGGGTTCGGGGTTTCAAAATGCATGAAACGAGGGGTGACTGCTTCTCGAAACCCCAATCTGTGATATGCCGACAGGCTTGCCACCTTTCCCAAGATCGGACGGTCCAGATTCGTTTTGACCCATGGCGCTTCCCCCTTGCTAAACCCTGGGCAACTGGTCGGCCCCGAAAACCTGATGGTCGTCGATCCGCGTCTATGGATGGATCTCGACCGTCGATGGCAAAACTTCACCCACTCGCTTGACTTACTGCTAAAAAATGGGATTCTCTTGTGTTATGCTCGGGTGCTTCCCATGCAAATTGCAGACCTGGGTACGCCTAATCCCGAGACAAGAAATATCACTAACATTAGGCTCCATGGGGGATAGAGTCATCCCTGCGATGCTCTAAGAACTCCTTCCACAGCTTCAATGCCTTGTTATTGGGCTATGGAGTCACCTATTAAGCCGAAAACATGTAAAAAGAAAATACACAAAGGTAAAAAGGACAATATTTACAAATAGAGGAGTCATCTAAGGCTCAAATAAAACATTTTTTCAGAAAATGCCCATTCACTGGCCTATTGAAAACCTCTTCACCCTCCAGATCTTGCAACCTGTATGTGTTGTTGGAGAAAATCTCAGAGATTTTGAAGGGGCTGATCCAGAGGGCGTCGAACTTGTTGTGCTTGCCTTTATCTTGTCTGGGTGCGTCCCACATAAATACCAAATCCCCGATCTTGAACTCCTTTTTCTTGACCTTTCTGTCAAAAGCCTATTTGATCTTCTGTTGATGACAATAAGCTGCGTCCCTCACTTGTTCTCTGATCTGTTGCACTTCCACTATCTGATGAATTCTTCTGATCATATGATCTGGTTCTCCCTCGTAGTCTTGAAAGAACTTCGCCACAGGTAAGGTGAGCTGAGTAGGGAAAACCGCCTCTGCTCCGTAGACTAGTTGAAACGATGAAGTGCCCCGAGACTTCTTCGTTGTGACACGATCGGCCCACAAAGAAAATTTCAACTTTGAATCCTAGGCTCTTTTGTTATCCTCTAACAATCTTTTGATGATCTTTATCAGGCTTTTGTTAGAGGATTCCGCTAAACCATTGCCCTGGGGATAGTAGGGGGTGGAGTGAATTAGTGAGATCTGGAACTGCTCACATAAATTAATTAGAGGCTCAAACTTGAAAGAAGCAGCATTATCGGTGATGATCCTGCTGGGACAGCCAAATCTGGCTATGATATCCTCCAGGAAGCTGATAATTACTTTGTGTGTTGCGCTTCTGGTGGGGGAAACTTCTATCCACTTGGTGAAATAATCTATTGCAGTTAGGATCCATCTGTGTTGACCACTTGAGGGAGGATGAATTTCTCCGATGAAGTCCAACCCCCACTGCTGAAAAGGTGTCGAAGCTATTATGGGTTTTAATGGCAATGATTTGAGCTGTTGTTTTCCTGAGAACTTCTGGCATTTAATGCAATCTATGATCTCCCTACAAACATCGGGGAATAAAGTGGGCCAGTAATACCCAGCTTAGAGTATCTTGTGAGCTGTGGTCTTCCAGAAATGATGACCTCCACAAAGGCAGCTATGAAAATCAAATGTAACCTTTTGGGCCTCCTGCGGGTCCAGGCATCTCAGAAATACCCCTAGAGGGTCTTTCCAATATAAGGCTTGGTCGATGAGGCAATACCTGACCGCCTTGAGCTTTAGATCTCTTTCTTTTCTTTTTCCCATTCCATTGGGGGGCGTCAACTCCTGCAGAAAATACAAAATGTCACGATACCAGGCACACCTTGCGAGCGATAAGCCATCTTGAGAGCATTGGCTGGGCGATTCAGCTTCCTGAGATCCTGGGTGAGTATTGATGAAACTAACTCCCAAGGCTTCGTAGTTGGATTCGGCCAGTAGCTTGGATAAACCTTTCCCCTTAACCAACTTGGTGGGCTTTATCTCTAAGTCAAATTCCAGAATTTTAGCGATCCATCTGCCTCTTTTCCCATCTACGTCAGGCTGTACAATGATGTCCTTCACGAAAGCTGAAGGAACGTATGCTATTACTTTTGAATGCAAGACATAGACCCTGAAAGCTTTGAGATATTTCACTAAGGCGTAGGCCTATTTCTCCATGATTTCATACCTTCTCTCTGCATCTCTTAACGCCCTGTTGAAGAAGGTGATGGGCTGCTCACACCCTTCCTCATTTTTCTGCAATAAGACCGCCACCACTGTATCAAAAGAAGCAAAGGAGAAATTTAGGAACTCTTTGGAATAGTCAGGACTGATAAGCACAGGTGCCTCAGTCAATGCCCTTTTTATTTGGTCAAAAGAGGCCCTGGGTTCAGTGGTCCATCTCACTTTGTTTCCCTTTCTGAGCATTGTTGTGATGTGTTTTACCAGTTCAGAAAAATTTGAGACGAATCTCCTCAGGAAGTTAATCTTTCCTAGAAATGCATGGACCTCCTTTTTAGACCTGGGAAGTGACAGGGTTTGAATCGCCTCCACTCTACTGGGGTTAATTCTTACTCCTTCTGTCGATACTATATGGCCTAGCAGCTTTCCCTCCAGCATAGCAAACAGGGACTTCTTGGGATTCTGGGAAAGACCAAATCTCTGACACTTCGAGAAAACTCTCCTTAAGTGGCAGCGGTGCTCCTTATCAGACCTAGAGAAGACCGTGATGTCATCTAGGTAGATCACTACAAACTGGTCTTTTTCCCCGATGAAGGCTATATCCATGGCTCGCTGAAATGTTGCTCCTGCATTCATTAGCCCGAATGGCATTTTGGCATACATGAATGTGCCCCAAGGAGTGGTGAAGGTTGTCTTTTCCCTATCCTTAGGCATGACTGATATATAATTATAACTAGAAAACCCATCGATCATGGATATCCTGGATGCACCAGTTACCCTCTGCAATATATGTTCCATCTTAGGTAGGGGGTAATTGTCTTTCTTTGAGCTTCTGTTCAGGTTCCTGAAATCGACACAAAGCCTAATTTCTTCGCTTTTCTTCCTTACTGGGACCAAGTTGGCCACCCACTCGAAATATCTCAAGGGGACAATAATTCGTGCATCCAACAACTTTTTTACTTCCTTCTCCATGACAGGTAGCAACATGGGATTTATCTGTCTCAGCTTCTGTCTAAACGGTTTATCCTCTTCCTTTAGTGGGATCTTGTGCTCAATGACAGATGTGTTGTAGGTCTTGAGGTCTTCGTACTTCCATGCAAACACATCAGCAAACTCTTTTAACAACTCAATATATTCAACCTTCTGTTCTCTGGTCAAACTGCTTGATAATTTGACAAACCTGGGCTCCTCCGGTGTGCCAATGTTACATTCGGTCGTCTCGGCATATTCATTTGAGACCTTTCCATTTACTGGCACATCATTCCCATTGAAAAATCTTTCTAAAGGGATGAGTCCTCTTGGAATGTGATTGTTGGGCAGCTGAATGATCTGATGATTAGTGATTTTATTTAAAAACTCCTCAGGATGAGGGTCACCTTCCAGGTCGGGATCCTGGTCAATGTGTAACGTAGAAAATTCGCCCACAGATTGTAGAAACCTTTCAATTTCCGGATCATCTTCGAACACCTTCTAGTGTTTGACATTGCCCAGTACATAGCGCCTGTATCTTACTTTGACCTCACCATGGATCTTCGGCGGCAAAGGGACCTTGAACAGACTAGCCGAGACCGCTAAGGAGTCGGTCGAGGTATTGTCTTCCCTCGGGAAAAAAATAATATTGAAAGCTAAGAAAACATTATCAATCATGTCCCATACCTCGTTTCTGTAACTCCTAAGACGAGGATGCTTGGCCCGATAAACATTCCTGACCTGCTGGATAATCAATTCCACGTCTCCAAACACGGCCATCTCCTTTATTCCCATTTCCTTTCTAGCTCTCATACCCAGAACAAGAGCTTCATACTATGCCACATTGTTGGTGGTTTCAAATTCCAGCTTATATAACAGAGACATAGTCTCTTGACAAGGTGATATGAAAATCACTCCAGCTCCTGCGCCCATCTCAGAGGAAGCTCCATCGAAGAACATTTTCCAAACAGAGGCGGTTAGAGGGGGCATCTCTTGATTAAGAATGGGCATTTTTCTGATCTGTAAAGGGATTTCAGGGGCATCGGTAAGCTGCATCAAACTAGACCCCAAGTCGGTGTCAAGTGCAAAGATGGGGTGATTGGTAGGGTCTGCTTCATCACTGACAATATTGGCTATCTGGGCTTCTCTGTATAATCTCATTTGTTCCCCTCCAAAGACCAGAATGGTGGGGTATGTGAGATCCATATGTAGTGTCCCTCCAATCTTTTTAATCCACGATATAGACAACAGCATACCAAATTTGGGGGGAACTTCGGCTACCACAATATCCATGACCACACTTTTCATGGGCAGCTGAAACAGGGACACCACCAAGTCTTTGATGACTCCTGGACACTGCACTCTCCTTGGATCGAAAGAATATAAATCATGATAAGTTCTTGTCACCTCCAGTCCCAATTCTTCCATGACTATTTTTGGCATAAGGTTATGGGAAGCCCCTGAATCCATGAGGCAGTTATGCAACACTTTATCATGTATGTTCAGGGATGTGTAGAAGGGGGGGGATGATTCATCTATGCCTTCTACCATGGGACCTAAGATGATGGCTGGCTTCTCGTCTTGAAGGTTTACTGAGTCAGAGGGGGGCTGGGGGGACTCAGATTGTAGCAGCTTGGAGAGGGATCATTTAAAATCTTCGTTTTTAACTAGCTCTGAGAGGGGGACGAGGATCCTAATATTTTGAATTTCATGTTCAAAATTTAAGGATGGAAAGGGCTTAGGAGCTTCCCTTATTTCGGTGATGGGTTCTTTGACTGCTGGCAAAGTGCTCTGAGTTCTTTTATTTTTAGTAGCGGCTGTTGCAGATCTAGTAGGTCTTTTTGCTATAAGGGGATGGTCTGGGCTGTCAAAGTCTCCCTCTCTCCTTCTCGACCTGATATTATATCTGTTAGAAGTGTGACTAGCCCTTTACTCTTTCCCCAACTCATGAATTTGAGCACTCATCAGGGATTCTTCATATGCAGACTGCGTCAAATGGGGAAAAGGGGAAGTGTCTTCAATACAGTGAATCTTAGGGCCAAACTTGTCTATCTCCTCTCTTTCCTCATGATGAACTAGGTTCTTTTGGAGGGGGGTTTGAACCCTTTGATATTCTCTGTCTTTTCCCCTTTGTTCCCTCAGGAAAACCCAAGGCATATTGTTAGTAGGTCGTCTGAAACCTCTATTATCAGTGTTCTAGGGATTCCTGTACATGGGCTTCCCCTCTAATTCCCACCTTTCCATCTTGGCAGAAAGCGATTTTAGTGCTCTAGTTGTCTCGTCTGTCTGATGGGGCAGGGGAGAGGAACTGGATGAGGAAGCTTCAAGCCTGTTCTTGGACGTATTTCTATCACTTGCGTTCCTGAGTCGGTTGACAGCCAATATGTTAGATTCTACCTCCACGGCCGCATCCTGCATGTGGGCCATCGTAGCAACTCTTCTCTCCCTTAGCAGTAGGCAGAAATCAGGATCAAAAGCGCTGGAGTAAGTGATCTTTGAAGAGGCTTCGGAGGGTTTTATCTTAGCAGGGATTTTGTTGTACATTTTATTAAATTTCTTGGAGAAGTCGAAGACAGACTCTCCTTCCTTTCTCTTCAACGACCCAAACTCTGTCATGTAATACATGAAATCTTTTTTATCTCCCCACTGTCTCAAAAAGGTACTATCTGAAGCTTCGATTCCATCAATAGATCCAGGAGACAGGGCCTTGAACCATTTTCTAGCCTCTCCTTGGAGACTATGGACAAAAATTCTCATCCATACGTCTGCGTGCATGACAACATTATCATCTGCGAAAGTATAAAAGGTTGCTAGGTGTTCTTCAGCAGCTATGTCCCCCTCGCCTGTAAACTTGGACAGCTGCTTTAGGTATCCATCTGGTGGGAAGGCATTGAGAAGTTGTGGTAAGACAAGAGGAGCATACCTAGCGGCTATGATGGCCTCCATTGTGGCCATAGTGGGATTTGCTCCAGCCATATGGATATTATGTAAAGGGGAACTTGGAGGAGAAGGAACTCGGAACATGGATACTAGGGATGAGTTCTTAATGGGAGTGGGAAACAAGAGAGGATTTAAGGAGAAAGCTAACGAACTCAAGTCAACAGGTGCTCCTCCTTGTGCAGGAGTGGGGAAATATTCTGTGGTCCTGGGTCTACGCCAAGGTACAGCTTCAGAGGAGAGGGGAGTGACAAGGATTTCTCCCTCCAATCCCAGACCAGGAGGGGAAAAATCAGCAGGAACACTCCCGAAATTCAGGAAACAGGAAACTTTTGAAGGAGGTCTATTAAGAAACTGAGGAGGAGAAAACAGATTTCTTATAGAAGGAGATGGTGGATTACCTGTTTCGGCGGTGGGAGCTTCTTCTTCAGGGGCCTTTCCTTTTCTGAGAACCACCTCTGGATTGGTTTCAGGTGTAGCTAGGGGCAGTTGTGGATGAGACCACGTGTGTCTGTCTATGAAAGCCACAATTGATAGAGCAGGTTCTCCTCAGCGGAGTCGTCACAATGGAGTCGCTAGGTGCACAAAAAAAATCTTGATAATTCTGATATCTGATGCACCTTCAGAATCAATTAATCATTGTCATCAATCCCGAGGAAAATATTCAACTTCATCCCTGGCAACGGCGCCAGAAATGTTAGCGACGAAAGTCACTCCTGGATTGCTAGCAGGAGTAGATCCTGATGCCCATCAGTTTTATGTCACGGTTGTTTATAGATAGGTGATCGAATGGAGGGAAACTCAAAACAATAGCGTTCCAATTCTGAAACCAGGCCAGGTATGCATGAGAAAGTGAGGTCTTGCGTAAATTTCAGACAGTGAGCTGTAGTAAAGGGTGAATAGGCGAAAGACTTGTACAAGAGAAAAGCAGAGGTCTGTTACAAACAACAGGTTTCTAATAGACTGTAGGAGAAGGAATTTAAACACAAGATCGGCTTGCATTCAAACGCAAAGCCATAGGACACAATTATGTAATAAGAAATCCTTTATCATAATAGAACTGCAACAATTCGCGCGAGTCAGTCATTCATGAACCCTCTTAGCATAAGATGAAAATTAGACAGAGTAATAAGAACGGTCTGTCATAAAACAAGAAATCTCATATACAGATGCATAAGCTGAAAGATAGAATAGTTGCTAAAACATTACAGTAGGGAGCTATGCTCAACCATCGATGCTTACAAAATGGCGAAAATGCCTACATATACTCTTCCCTTCCTTTCGCCCAGCAGAGGCATCTCAAAACTTTCAATGGATGGTGTCGCCTCAATCAAATCTGGCCTGCATTGCTCTGTCATACGCTACCTTAATTCGGCATGGCCCGTGCCAGAGGTAGTTGAACCCTTTGAATGCTGACTTGGCGTGTGCAGGTTCTTCTGGCGAGTTGAAGACTCACCGTGGCTTCCTTGAGGAGAAATGGTACAAGGGACCCTCCCAGGAAGACTTTCGGTCAAGACCTCCATACTCTGTAATAAATGAGCGAGGTGAGGTTTGAGCCACCCTCTCTTTTCTTAATTAATCCCCAGCAGGTACTGGGGTTTAGCTCACATCGAATCGACATTTGGAGCATCACAATGCCTTCCTTCTGAGATTTAGCTCGACACTTCGGGGCCCGAGTGGCCAAATGAAACACATAAACGTTCCTTCTCCAGGCCTGTTCTCTTACGACCAGGTGCCAGAACCATGGGCCTGATCCTGGGCGCTATGAAAAATTCGGGGTTCGGGGTTTCAAAATGCATGAAACGAGGGGTGCCTGCTTCTCGAAACCCCAATCTGCGATATGCCGACAGGCTTGCCACCTGTCCCAAGATCGGACGGTCCAGATTTGTTTTGACCCATGGCACTTCCCCCTTGCTAAACCCTGGGCAACTGGTCGGCCCCGAAAACCCGATGGCCGTCAATCTGCTTCTATGGATGGATCTCAGCCTCCGATGGAAAAACTTCGCCCGCTCACTTGACTTGCTGCTAAAAAATGGGATTCTCTCGTGTTATGCTTGGGTTCTTTTCATGCAAACTGCAGACCTGGGTACGCCTAATCCCGAGACAAGAAATATCGCTAACAGGTGTTACAATTCCCTCCCCCTTAAAGGAACATCGTCCTCGATGTTCTATCTATCAACTTGACATGCATGTACAGATGTAAACAAAATCGGATATGCATGTTTCATGGCATCCTCCATTTCGCATGTAGCCTCATCTGGGCCAAAATGTTTCCATTGCACCTTGACCTATGCAATGGTTCAGTTCCGGAGTAGGGTTTCCTTTCTGTCTAGTATGCATTGAGGTTCTGGTAGAAATTCTCCCTCCGGTTTCACCTAGATCAAAGACCAATCAATTATATGGTTAGCATCATGTACATATTTCTTCAATAATGAAACACAGAAAACATTATGTTTTTTTACTGTGGGAGGAAGTGCTAGCCTATAGGCTATAGGTCCCACTCAATCTAGAACCTCAAAGGGTCCACAATACCGAGGTGCTAACTTGGCACGAGCTCCCATTTTCAGGGAACTTTTCCTCGGCCTAACTCTGAGATATACATGATCTCCTGCTTTGACCTCTCTTGGAGTTCTCTTTGGTCAGCATAACTTTTATGTCGGTTCTGAGTGACCTTCAGGTTTTGTCTTAGTTGAGTCACTTGTTGTTCCATTTATTTGAATATGTCGGGTCCAAAAGAAATCATGTTTATGGGATTACTCCAGCTGACTGGAGTGTTATACGACCTACCATAGAGGACTTCGAAGGGACTCATCTTTAAAGATTCCTGGTAGCCGTTGTTGTAGGCGAATTCTACTAGTGGTAGGTAGTCTTCCCACTTCTTGGGTTGATGCATTACATACATTCTTATCATGTATTCTAGTATTTGGTTCACTCTTTCCATCTGTGCATCGGTTTGAGGGTGATAGGCGGTGCTAAACATCAATTTGGTCTCTAAACCCGCCATCAGTGATTTCCAAAAGTTGGAAGTGAACTTCGTGTCTCTGTCAGACACGATCTCTTTTGGCATGCCATGCAGTCTGAATATCTCCTTCATGAATACCTGGGCAATATCTATTGCCTTGCAAGTCGATTTGATGGGGATGAAATGAGAAGACTTACTCAATTTATCCACTACTACCATCATGGCGTCATTCTGTTTGGTCGAGGTTGGTAATCCGGTGATGAAGTCCATGGATATGGTTTCCCATTTCCATTCTCGAGTTGGTAGGGGTTGTAATAATCCTACTGGGTGTCGGTGTTCTTATTTTACTTGTTGGCATTCTATGCATTTGGCTAGGTACTCGGCTATGTCTTTCTTCAACCCAGACTAATAGAATTGTTTCTTGGTGGTCGTGATCATTTTCTGATATCCTGGATGACCAGAATAGGGTCTTTTATGTAGTTCATCCAGTATGAACCTCTTCAAGTCGTCACAATATGGAATGTACAATCTGCTTCGGTAAGTGAGAAAAGCTTCTTCCATCATCTGGTAGTCTCCATACTTTATCCCTGTGGGTTCTTGCTGCAGGTACAAGGTGATGGTATGGAAGAATGGATCTGTTCCTTGTGCATTTCTAACTCTTTCTTTGACCTCCGTCTCACAGGTACTCACTGCGGCCAGGTGAATTGTTTTCATAATTTGGCTAAGGGCATCGGCCACCCTATTTTCCTTTCCTTTAATGTGTTTGATTTTGAAATCAAACTCGCTAAGGAGGGCCATCCACCTAGCTTGTATAGCATTGAGCTTTGGTTGGTCAAACAGATATCGCAATCCACAGTGATCTGTCATAAGTACAAATTTTCTTTCTAGGAGGTAATGCCTCCACATTTTCAAGACGTGCACCATGGCAGCCAACTCTAGATCATGGTCCACATAGTTGACTTCGTGCTCATTCAATTTTCGGGATTCATAGAAGACCATAGTTCCTCCCTGCATAAGGACTCCTTAGAGCCCTTCCTTACAAGCATCTGTGCACATGAGGAAGTTAGCTTCAGGATTGACGATCTTCAACACGGGTGCATGGGTCAGTAGATGTTTCAGGGTTTGAAATCTTTCTTTACATTTCTGTGTCCACAGGAATTTTGACCCCTTCTTCTGGAAAGCAGTGATTGGACAACCAATCTTGGAGAATCCTTTTATAAATCTCCTATAGTATCCTGCTAATCCCATAAATTATTTGATATCTGAAACATCCTTTGGGGTAGGCCATTCCATGATAGACCTGATTTTGTCAGGGTCTACTACTACTCCTTCTTTGGATAGAACATGGCCTAAGTAATGTATTTTCTTCTGGAAGAATTCACATTTGTTGAACTTGGCATAGAGCTGTTGTTCTCTTAGTACTTGCAACACAAGCCTAATATGCTCTTCATGCGCTTCTCTATTATTGGAGTAAATTAATATATCGTCAATAAAAACTAGCACAAATTTGTCTAGGAATTTGTTGAGTATATTGTTCATCAAGCACATAAAAGTGGCAGGGGCATTGGTTAACCCAAATGGAACTACCACGAACTCATAGTGACCATACCGTGTTCAAAAGGCAGTTTTATGGATGTCTTAACCCTTAATTTGGACTTGATGGTATCCCGACCTCAAGTCAATCTTTGAGAAAATAGATGCACCCCCCAATAGATCGAACAAGTCATCAATCCTGGGCAAGGGGTACCTGTTCTTTATGGTTACCATATTGAGTTGCCTATAATCTATACACAGTCTAAGGATACCATCCTTCTTTTTCACAAACAAGACTGGTGCTCCCCATGGAGACACACTGGGATGGATATATCCCTTATCCATCATTTCTTTTAATTGCAACTTGAGTTCAACTAACTCTGGTGTGCTCATCCGGTAGGGTGCAAGTTCTATCGAGAAGTCTATGTCTCTTCTTGGAGGTAGACCCAATACCTCTTCCGAAAACACATCTCTGTATTCTCTTAGGATAGGGTGATTATCAGGGCTTGGTTTTTCACCTTCGATTGTTTTCAACACCTGTATTTCATATAGGGGACATCCCTTTCAGCAATACTTTCTCATTTGCAGAGCTGATGTTTGTCTTATTGAGACAGGTTTTCGGATCCCTTGAAGGGTTATATTTTCCCCTTCTTTACTTACACATTCTAAGGTTTTATGGTAATAGTCCAATCTAGCTTTATGGGAGGCTAGCCAGTCCATACCAATCAACAGACCATATGATCCCTAGGGTATTAAGTTAAGGGTTGCTTGGGTGGGGAATTTACCCAACATCAATTGGCAGGCTAGTATAACCTCTGCTACCCTTCTTTTGGTGCCAGTGGATAACTGTACCAACCATGGCTTGGTATGTTTTTGTGGCTATAGTTTACACCTATCAACAGCTTTAGGGGCTATATAACTCAAATTTGAACCAGGGTCAATCAAAACAGATACTAGATGGTTGGAAATCATACCTTCTATTTCCACCACTGAAGCTTGGTGGTCAGCCTCGTTATTATCCAAGGCTGGATATATTTGCGGCACACTCATGGCCACATCATTGACGTGGCAACTTTCTAGATGTTATAAATCCTCTGAATATTTTGTTGTCGGTGTGGACAGTCTCTCAATATATGTTCTTTCCCACAACCCCAACATTTCAAAGGTTCTCTCTTTGGGTTATCTTTCTTCACTGATATGGGTCCAAAAGTTTTATTTCCACTCAAGGAGGGAAAATTCTACTGGTGCACACTCCAGGATGGGAAGATCATTCTTGGATTCTTCTTATAGTTATTAAATCTTGGAAATTTAATCCCCTTTTTCTGAAATCTTGAACTATTCTTCTGTTTCCATCCTTCACGAGGTTCTGCTTGATGCCCAAACTGTGCATGACAATAGGTTGCCTTTCGAATAGTGCCTTCTAGAGTTTTTGGCTCATCAAATTCAATTCTATTTCGATAGTCCTTAGTTATTCCACTGATGAAGCATTGTACCTTTGCCTTTTCTACTTTTATATAAGGTACATACCTCAACAAATCGATGAATTTGTTGACATATTCTTCTATAGTGAGTAGTCCCATTTTGAGTTCATAAAACTCTTTGTTCTTCTCGTCGAAATATTTTTCCGACAAATACTTCTTCCAGAAGTATTTCTCAAATTTCTTCCAGGACAAGTCCTCTTCACAAACACCTTTCACATTCTTAAGGTCTTCCCACCAAATGAAATCCTTTCCGTTCAAGTTGAAGGTGGCCACTCAGGCCTTCAAATTTTCTGAAAAATCATGGACTCTAAAATATTTCTTTAGTCCAAGCAGCCAGGCCTCTACTTCGTCTCCCTTCTTTATTTCACCGTCAAAGGAGGGTCGTTTGGCTTTTCTGAAATATTTGAATTTATGACCTTTGGAAGGATTTTGCTTCTTCTATTTCCTTCAGGAATAGGAACTAGTTCTGCTACTAGAAGAGCCCTCTGAATCACCCGCTTCCTTCTCAGAGGAATCGTCCACTACTTGTCCTTTACCTCTAGGGTGGACCTTTTTCGAGGTGCTCCTCTCAGTGTGGCCACTGATATGACCATGTTTTTGTACCTCAAGTTCATGTTTCATTTGTCTTTGTAGGTCGGATAAGCTCTGCAGTAAAATTGCGTTAATTTCTATTTGCTTTTCTTGTTCTTTCATCATCCTTTCATTGTCAACCTTGCAGCTTTGTAATTCGACCATGAGGGTCCTCACAATTTTAGCTAGATATGGAGGGGTCCCTACCGCCCTCTTTTCATCATAATCTTCATATATATTTTGGGAGACCTCTCCCATTTCATGGTGAATCACCATTCTATGCGTCTGCAATTTCCCGCAGTTGATCGTCCGCTTAGTTGCAAAAGACAAATGCTCTTTGTTAGTCAATATTTTAGATACATTCATAACCCGCACATAAATTCATTTTTCCTTCTCATGCATACAAAATAAGATTTTCATTTCAAACTTTGACTTTTTTTTGAATTAAGAGGGTTAAGACAGAGGGTTAATCCTTTTTGGAGTGTTTCAAATGGAGCTCCTGTGCAACTCATTCATGAGCCCAAGCAGGACAAGTGTTCTAACCATGCTGTGATACCAATTCGTAACACACCCACTATGGCATAATAATTTTTTTTCCTCTTCTCGAGGGACAGAATCCCCGAAGTCCTATGGGGGATTAGCACAGGATAGCTCTTCCCTTTTCCACCTCCATGTGATCGTTGGTTATGACCACAGGCCAAACAACTAGGCACCTTTTCGCATTTTGTGACTTAGCGATACAAGCGAGTCGAGTCTTTCGACTCTGCAAACCTTGAAACCCAAAAATCTTACCTTTGAGGAGATTGATAGTTGCGAGTCTCCCCCCTTGATCCGATGGTCCTGGCCATATCGGGACTTCAGAAATAGGGAGTTCAAAATGCAAGAGAGTCAAGTCTTTCGACGCTTCAAACCCTGAAACCCGATACTCGAGTTCTTGTATGAGATCCAACGACTCTCGATGTTTTGGATCCAACAGTTCGGATCTTTTCGTAGTTTCATGAACCGAGAGTTCACGATGCAATGACTCCAAAACTCTTGTCACTCCAATCCCCATGTCACGAAATGGGGATTCGTGTAGGAGATAAATGATCCTCAAGGATTTGGATCCAACGGTCCACGGGATTTTAGAGCTTTCCCCGAAATCTGACCGCTCACCATGAGTCTCCTTTGATGGATGATCTAGATCCTTTTAGGACTCCTCCTTTCTGCTACAGAGTGCATCCAGGTTTCAGGTATCTGGATTTCGTGACTTGCAAATACAAGGGTTCTTTCCCTTCCTGGGTGTCGAAAGGTCGAAATGTCGATCGATAGCCACGTGTCCCTCCAATGGAAAATTGCGACCTTTAACCATGATCAACCGTTATGATCTTTTCAAGATGATCAACAGTCATGATCAAATCCTGGCTTTCTCAAACTTATTCACACTTAAACCGATTCAGGGTTTTGTTTACAGGGATTTCGCGACTTGCGAAGACAAGGGTTCTTGTCCTTTGGTTTCCCGGGTGCCAAAACGCCGATCGACAACCACATGTCCCTATAAAAGGATAGTCCAGATACTCCCACAGACCTTAGGGATCTACAGTCCCGATTTTTCAATACTCATGAAGATAAAAGAAAGAGGTTGAGGCATTTAATGCCATCATTTCTTCCTCCAATCTAACGGTCGTGACTGACCGCAGATCTTCCGATAGAATCTCGTCCACCAATTGATAATTATCCATACTTTAAATGATTTTGGGGTTTCAGATGTTGGGATTTCGTGACTCGCAATGGCTAGGGTTCTTGCCCTTTGATTCCTCAAGTGCCGAAATGCTTACCGACCACCACATGTCCTTATGAATGAATGGTTCAGGTACTCTCACAGACCTTTGGATCTATGGTTTGATTTCTTTGCTACTCATGAAGATAAAAGGAAGAGATTGAGGCATTTAACGCCCTTGTTTCTTCCTGCAATCTAACGATAATGATTGACTGCAGATATTCCAAGAGAATCTCGTTCATCAGTTGATACTTATCCACACGCTACCATTTCAGGATTTCGTGGGTCAGTGTTTTGGGACTCGCGAGTGCAAGAAAACTCGCACCTAGATACTCTGGGTGCCAAAACTCCAAGAACTCTTAATTTACCCCCACGCTAATAATTCGAGATTTCGCAAGTCGGGGTTTTGGGACTTGTGAGTGAAAGGGAACTCACTCTTGGGTATTCCGAGTACTAAAATGCCGAAATGTTGGGATCTATGAGGACCATTCTCCCTCATGCAAGAGTTTAAGACTTAAACTATAACATCCTCCTTCATATCCTCAGGTAATTTACACTAGGTTTTGAAGACCAGACTGGAAGGTCTTCTCGAAGCTAAGGAAGTGGTCTTGAAAGGGTGCCTTCATGAGGAAGTATATTCAAGGCATCATGTAGGACAACACAGGAACAAATGTCCCGAGAGAAGACTTGAGAATCTGTATTAGTTCATCATCATATATATATAAGCCATACGTGGTCTTTCCAATAAAATCATACAGCCATCATTTCTGATCAAAACACCATGCAGACAGTCTTATACTGAAACCATTCATAACTGCACACACTATGAACATACATGTCAGCATATAAATTTCAAGATACAAGTTATAATACTTATCAAAAAAACACCAGGTGATGCAACTACTGAGAGGGGTGCTCATTTCCACCCAACTGTAGGCTCAACGACTCCCAACCGATTTACCACTAGCCACCCCCTAAGTGGAGACCACGATGTTGCGAGACTGAGTCTTTGTTTGTCAGTGACCAAGAATGAAGGTTACTCTCCTTCTTCTCTGCTATCACTCACTCTGTATTTTCCAGAGTTCTTTCGATCTTTCCTCCTCTTTCCCTCGCGTCTACCCCCTTGATTGCACACTCTTTCTGTCTTTTCTCTTTTCGGCGAGGTTGTGTGTGGCACAATATTCCTCGCAGTGGTTAGGCCTGAGGACTCTACGGATGGGCAATTCACCCCCATCCCTCATTACTCATGAGGAGCCATTTACCTACCAACCTGGTGAGTGATTTAATTTGGGGCTAGTGAGCTGCTCTTGGTTCTCTGAGCTAGTGAAGTCCAAATATAGTATTGGTTTCGGTGGAAGTTCATGCCACCATTCCAGGTGCCTTCCACCACCTTTCTTCAGCGATCGTGGTCTCTTTTTCAGCACATCCCCCTCTCAGCAGTCCTACAATATATATATATATATATATATATATATATATATATATTCATAATATTATTTACATTCATCGACCTTTTTCACAAGGTCCATTCACATCACACATTCACATTTCTAAGTTTGCCACAATACTTGGCCAGTATAGTTGTTTTTACAGACTGGGTGAAACAGGGTGTTACAGATGGTGAGTCATTTTTGCAGTCGCAACATGAGAGTTGTGCTTGCGGTTGTAATTGTTTTTTCTAGAATTGCAGCAACCACAGATGCACCTTGAGTTGCAACAACTTTCTTTGCACCTAAAATTGTAGAAGAGAGGTGTTGCAACTACTTGGAGTGATGAAACTTCTATAATCTTGTGCAACAATGTTAGTGATTGATAGCTCCTAATAATTATTCAAAAATAACATAATAATGACATATGGGGTAAAATTCTTACTTTTGGTGACAAATGAGGTGAACTTGATAATGGAAGTATAAAAAAGGGAAGTGATAAATAGAAGATCTTAAAATAAAAAGGTATACAATGGTTGTGAAAGTATTCCCTTTTAGGCACCCATAATCTCCCCCAGCCCAAAATTGTTGCATGTCCTCATGTAAATATGATCACTTAGTGTTAGAGAAGACATGGTGACCCTAGTGGTCACTAATACCTCATGTTTCCTCCCCTACTATTTCCTTCTCATCACTTATATTCTCTTCTTATAAAGTTCCTCTACTTTTTTATATCTATGCCTCTATCTAACTTTATTTTTTAATCACCATAAAATTTGTATCTTGGAAAACTAATTATTTTCTTTCCCTAGGCTGACCTGTTTCCTATGAGTCGGTTAAGGGTTACCCTGGAGAAAGGGACTTGTTGTAGGGAAACCTAATTTTTCAGGTGACTTGCTTCCTCAATCTCTTTTTTGAGCATATTCAAATTGATATTAATCCTTACATTTTTGGCCCTCAACATTATTTTCTCTCGCATCAAAGAGGCATATATAGGGAGAGATTAAGGGATTCTTACCCAGCGAGGAGTGATTGAAATTGAAGCATGTGGTTTTGATTTTTGTATGCCTTGGCATGGTGTAGAAGAAATATTATCTTCATGGTTGTCACCCGATGGGACATTTTCCATTCCGTATTCTTCTGGTGAATAGGTAGGTCATTTCCCAAAAGGTCCCTCTACTAGTTCTTGTGTGGCAGTAGGGTAATTTTGTTCTATTTCCTAATTTCCTTCCTCTAGAGTAGAAACATTTTATTCCTCAAAAGTGCCTCTTGTTATACTAGCAAGAGGTATTTTTTCTAGTTTTTTTCCCTCAATTATGATGACTACCGTGTCAAGTGTTTCCATTTGTGCCTCATGATTCTTGTGTGATTGTACTAGAAGAATTCTCCCTCTTGTTTTTGGTGAAATAGTAGAGGCCTCTTCCTTCTTCTCCTCGTTAGGTTGTTTTGGGGCTTTTTATTTCATATGAATTTTCATTGCTTATTGTGGTTCTGTGGAGGCTATAATATTATCATCATATGTGTATGCCACCATGAAATTAGTGAGGCCTTCTCCAAGAGTGTCTTGGTCCTATTCTTGAGCGTCCAGGTGAGTATCCTCCTCTAGTTCGTGTGTATAAAGGGATAATTTGACTTCCTTTGTTTCCTGGTTTTCCTCCTGGATTGGATCCTAGGGCTTGGAGTTTCATCATTTCTTATGTTAAGGTGTATCCTCATGATATATTATTCATTTATTTGGCATGGGGGGTGAAATTTTGGTAAACTCTCAGAGTCACTTTGTGCTTAGTTTTTTGGTCATTATCTCCACATCACTATCATGGTCTACTTCCACCAGAGTTGCGGCATGATAGGATTTTTCTGTTCTTTTTCACTTGTTTTTTTTTTTTGTGGACTTGAAAAAATAACTCCTTTTTCCTTCACCGCCTCATTGTTTGGTGGAACTATTGTATTTGTGGTCCCTTATGGGGCTATAAGTGCAGGAATTTCCTGCTTGGATTCCTGAAGGGACATAACTTCATTTTCATTGAGGAGAATGAGTGGTTGTACTATATTGTTCTAAGTGCAACCCTCTTTCTACAACACATGATCGACAAGTAATTTTATGAGGCCATGATGAGATACAACATCCATAGGGTTATTGGTCCTTTGAACCCCTGTTTTCATTGTCTGTAATGTATTGAATAGAAAATACGACATATTGATTGGTCTATTATGGCGTAGATGGTCAAGGAGGTGGATGTGTTGAACATAAATGGTACCATAGCATCCTTCAAATGTGAAGTAACGTTGAACAAAGATAGTCATGTCTTCCCATCGAGGAGGTAATGACTTCCCATCAAATCTTGTTCCTTGCTTGACCAAATATTCCCTTGGTTCTAGGAACTTCCATGGAATTTCAGGGTATGAAGTCCTTCATCTATACCATCTCTTGGTTGAGTGAGGTAGCCCCATGAAATCAACCAAAATATCCTCTTTGATATCCATCTATTTTCCTAGAAACATGGAACACTCTTCTATGTAGTTCATGGAGAATCATAATGTGATCTCATTATTGTATCCATGTAATCATAACACATACTCCATCTGACCCGCTTATCCCAATATTTATCTAACATCATCATAAACCTATAACAACATCAGTTTGGTCAAATATCTACATATTAAAGATCCACACATGGCTCATTTCATCTGGTAACTCTGAGTATTTTCATTTTGTAGGGATATCTAATTTATGGGGTGGTGAGTTGAGAATTGTAGAAATTAAGGGTGGTTTTTATGATGGTTGTGATTGCGATAATGATTTTCTAATGTGGAATTTTATGGAGGAATGATTAGACACATGCCGTTAGAAATTATTTATTGTAAGTTCGTATAGGAACTTGTACCTGGCATAACTTACCTTTAGTGGTGTACGAGTGTGGAATGGATAGAGTCTTGAAGATGAAGGATGCAATCCCATCAACGGTTCTCGAAGGAAGTGATATATCAATGTTATAGGACTCATCAGTCATAATTGAAAGAACAACAGTGTTCGGAAATGCCAGTTGCAAGTGAAGTCACAACAACAAGAGTTGCAGTGACGAAACTACAAAAATCACATTGTTTCTTTATGGTGGGGATATGAATTGTAACCTACGTGATGGAGAGGAAAGGTGTTGGTGGAAAGTGAAAAGAATGGAGTGAAAATGTGAGCTAAGTTAGAAGTGACGCGAGTTAGAAAAATGAATTTGCAACATAGATGATGCATTATGTCATATGTTTTTTAGTCACAACATCGATGGTGCAGGGAAAAGGTGGAAAGTGGGAAGATGAATTGAGGCTACAACAGAGTTGCAGTGAGAATATTCACAAAAATGAAGTTACAACAGTGAAAATAGACTAAGATTTAGGTGAAAATGAACTTATGAGTTGTGTCAAATAAAGGAAGGTCGCAGTGGAGTTGCAGCCAAGAGAATGGGAGAAGGGAAATTGGTAAACCTATGGGAGGACTGCAGGTGGAGTAGCAATCAAAGGAATGACAATGGAATTTGAGAAATGAATATGGAACTATAGGAGGAGTAGAATCCAAGGGAACAAGAGAAAGGGTATGAATGTGATAGGGGATTTGCAGGAATGTGAGTCGCGACAACGAGAATAGTTGTGGAAATGGAAGTTGCATCTTCACAAGCTGCAACATAGGGAATGGTAGTGACACCCGGAGTTCGAATGATAGGTATTGAAAAAAAAAAAAAAAATTCTATAAATTGAGTAGAAACAACTGGATTTGCAACAAAGGAAGTTGTAGCAAGGAGAATTGATACCTAAAGAATCATAATGATTGGAGTTGCAACAACAAGAAATGGAAGAAACATTATTCTACCCTATGGATCGTGCAAAAATATTATTAGAAATAAATAATTTTTTATTGAGAATGATCCTAACAAAAGGATAATGAAACCATGTAGTTCTTTTCTTGTTTATTCTGGGTAGTTTTTTTTTTTTTTTTTCCGAGCTAGGCTATATTTTGCTCTTTTTTTTTGGAAAGACGGAATTGGAATTATCCACAAGGAACAAGTTCTAGGTCACTATCGGGCCATCCATTTGTAATTTTCTTCAAAAAATATTCCTTTTATAGAGGTCTATAGTACAAGCGAAGTTTGTGTCCATTATCCATTAGAGAAATGCTATCTATATTGATGTTGTGAAGCTTGATAGACCCACTATCATAAAGACACGTCAATTTCACATGGGCCAAGCTATTTGGTGTGAAACTTTCCTTTAAAATATTTGAACCCGGAATTGAATAATAATTCCCAATCTTCAGCCTTGGAATCCTTTTTCTTGATAAACTTATCATTTCATTTATCCCTTTGTTGTTATATCATTGTGGCTCGATGTAGGAAATCTTGTCGTAGTTCATCCAACTCATTGATTTGGATTATTCTTTGTTTATGAGCCTCTCATAGTTCCAACCCAAGTTGTATTGTTGTCCATTGTGTCTGAATATTTGTTTCAATGGGAAATAGATATCACTTCCCATAGACTAACACATAATATGTGCATCCTATAGTAGTCCTCCAGCTAGTTGTTTAGGCCCACAAGGATTTGGGGAGTCTATCAGCCCAATTCTTGAGGTGTAATATAACGTTTTTTGTAATGATGGCCTCAAGAATATTGTTCCACTGAGAATATGACCAAAAGTGAGAATGTTCTAGTAAAATTCCATCAACTACCATAATAAAACACTTTTCATTATTAAGGGAAACATTTGACTCCTTTCATTTGATTAATGTCTTTTCTAGATTAGCTAATGCATCATCAAATTCGTCCCCATATGTTGTAAAATCATAAATATATATTTCCACGTAGTCATGAACACGATCATATAATATATCTATAACGTTTCAATAAAAGGTGGCAGGGGAACTGCATAACCCAAATGATAGAACAAGGTAGGTGAATTTCCCCCAAGGACAAGTGAATTTTTTTTTCTTTTGGTCTTCTCGGGAAATTTGGATCTAGTTGTATCCACAGAAAGTGTCGAGGAAAGAGAAATACTTCTTTCCTGCAAATGTGTCTAGGACCATGTCAATAAATGGTAATGTGAAGTCATATTTACGTGTTTCTTTATTCAATTCTTGATAATATACAAAAAACCTCCATTTCTTGGTTTTCTTTGGTACCATGACGAGAGGGTAGAATCTTTGGCTATTAGAAATGAGATAGATGAAGATATATATAATAAATTTTTGTATCTCTTCTTTGACTATGTCTTTCATCATCGAGTTCATCTGAATCTAAGGTAGGCGAATGGGTTTGACTCCTTCCTTGTTATATATATATGATGTTTACACAGATCAAGGTGGATCCCCTTCATGTCATATAAATCCTAGGCGAAGGCATCAAAGTTCTTCCAAAACATGTGAACCAATCACTCTTTTTTTTGTTCAGATAGTCCTTACTTGATTTTCAAGGTTTTCCCTTGGCTAATTTCTATGGTTTCTATAAGGAATCCATGTTATTTTTATTGTACTAGTTTTTATTCAATGGGTGAGATACTTGTGGAAGCTAAGGAAAGTTGAGTCTTTGGATTCATAATATTGTCAAGAAGATGTGTGTTTTGTGAGGAATATGAAGAGGCTATAAAATAATTTATCTCTCCATCCTCTTTTTAATCTCGTATTTCTAGGTATGGATCCATGGATAATACCTGATGGGATTCCCCTTCTTCATCACTTTCTTCTCCATCAACCCAAAGTGGTATTCCTATGTCTATGTTGGGTTTCCCAGGAGGGTAAAGAGTTAATTGTTTGGTATAATTCCTGTAGGAAATAGTCATATTTCCTGATTGACAACTGATATAGGCACCAACAATGGAAAACCATGGTCATCTGAGGATTATAGAATACTGCTATGATCCAAATACTCAAAATATCATAAAATTATAGAATTACACAACATGTACAAAATGACAACGTGGATCAAAACTCCAATATAGATAAGTTACACAATAACTCCTTAAATAATAGAGGAACCCCCTCCAAATAACCAAATAGCTTCCATACTTCACAATTCACATATCAATAATGAATACATGATCTCTTATATATAACTATTCACACTTGCACATGAGGCCCCTTTATCATTAAGCCGGCCCTATTACATATGTATTTACACACTACATGTACATTTAGCCCCTTATATGCCCCCCCTCCTTGGGGTCATATCATATACATTTATCCATATATATGACCCTATTGGGTCATAACAGATACTCACCCATAGAGTCTTTAGGTTGTAGGACCATGAAGTCACTAGGATGTTCCCATGAATCCACAAAGATCACTACATATTCTAGAATGATTTCTGATTTAATGGTGGATCTATCAACGATTTGAAGTACAATGGGGGTTTCCATAAGTCTTGTAATTCCCAAGGCTTGCATGGTCTCACATGTCAGAAGATTGATGGAGGCCCCTAAGTCAATTAGTGTGTTAATAATAAGTGTATTATTGATTTTCACATCAAACAATCAACTACGAGGGTCAAAATACTTGGTGGTGAGAACTCCCCCCATCATTAGGTCTGATAGTTTCCCCATGACATGAATAGTCTGGGGATACCTTTGTTTCCTACTTGGATTCCTCAAACAAAGTTCTCGTACTGATTTTGAATAGATAGGTACATCCTTAATGTATTGAAATAATGGTAGTTTGACACATAAATTCTTGATTTCTCCTAATAAATCAAACTTAGGTCGTATATAGTGTTTTTCTTGATTTATCCTTTCAAGATAGGGTGGGTCTCAAAGCACTCGGTTGGAATGTTTTTGTTTTTGAAGGTTCATGAGATTGGTTTTGTTTCAATTCATCACTTGGGACCTCCTAATTTATATCTTCAATGTGAATGTCAGGTTATTCCTTGGTCAGAGTCTGCCCATATCTAAGGTGAATATCATTATAGTCCAGGGAAGATATGGAGTAAGTTGGGTAGGTTGCAAGTCCAACAAATTCTGTTGGTTAGGATAGCCTCCCATTATTGGGTTAGGTAGGGGCTCTGTTGGTAGTTGTGGTCAATGAGGGGTGGACGTAGATGCATGCACCTGAGGTGGGGGGAGAAATTGCATTGGTGGTTGTGTCATAATTTTTTGGGGTCCTCCCATGGTGGGATTTATCCAACCTATTTTCTATAACTTAGTGGGAGGGGGAGCTACCCATTGTTGATTTTTCATTCCCCATGGTTGAGAAGAATATTGCATTGAAGGGTTAGTCCAATATGAATTGAAATATTGTTATTGGTCTTAGATCATACCTTGAGGTTTAGGCTGCTAGGGTTGCTTCTAAGAGATGTAGCATAACTTTTCTGAATCTTTAGATTTTTTATAGATGGCCTTTAATCAAGGAAAATATGGATGATTATGTGTATCATGGTCCTCTTTTCATACCCCAAATACCTCAATCCGATCCAACAAACATTTTCTCTTGGGATTCTTTGTTTTACACTTCGGGAAAAAGATGGCCAATGCTTGTTTTAATTCCTCCTATTTCTTCTTTCTTTACACTGTGTCCAGTTGGGAGATCAGAGAACTAAATATATCTATTTTCAAATATTATAATATGTTATCAATTTATTCCCTCATTACTCCACTTCCAATAGCCTTTCTTGTTCTTGAAAATATATCTCTTGGCCCTTTTCTTGTTTTAGATATGCCCCTAGAATACTTGTGGAAAGGTTCCAAGATAATATCATACTCTAGATGAGAGACATATCCCCCACACATAAAGTTGAGGAGTTATATACAATCATCTTAGATTCCTCTTAGAAATAATACACATCATGTTTTAGGGGTCAATCCTCCTTGTTTTTCCCTTGGTAAGTTGTAAGTGAATCACTCGACCATAGTCTTCCAAGATCTCATCTTCATGATGCATCACTTTGAACACTTATTACCTTGTTTCCTTGTCTTTGACATAATATTGGTATTTGTTTTGAAATATATTTATCATCTAGTCCCATGAGCGTATGTTATCCTTTTCGATGCCCATGAACCATAGTAACAAAACGCTCTAAGTGTGGAAGGAAAGATATTCAATTTATCTGCATTTGTCACATAGTCGTAGCTTCTGCAAAGCAGATCAAATTCAAAGAGAAATGTATCAATATATTCTTTAGATAACCCATGAATGTTTGGAAAGGAATAATGATGGATGTTCTTCATCTTAGTTTCCTCATTGGTTTCTTTCATTGGGAATCCAAAATTCGTGGGTTCCTCTTTGACAATTTTGTGTGCCATTTCTTTTCGAGGTATGTCTTATCCTTTCAGAGGTTCCTCGAGAAAAAGGAACTCTTTTGAATGATATTTCTCATTGATCGGCTCCTTTTACAGTGGGATATTGGTGTATAAATATCCTTTCACAGTCTCTGATACCCGAGGATATGTTTCAAGCTATGTTTTGGAAAACAATGTGGGTGATAAGTAATTCACTTGACGTTGCTCCTTTCCCTCTTGTGATTGAACTGCACTACTAGCATTTTGGGGTTTTTTGAGCTAATAAATATACCCTACTGACATCGAGATTTGGGATAGAAAATACTTAGAAAATTATCTTATAAATTATTTAAAAGGAATGATAACATCTATTCTAGTGAAATGAAAAAAAATCAACAGAATTTAAACAACACTACTTTCTTTTGACTATACCCCAGCAATGACGCCAAAAATGATGGACCTTTAAATTAATTTATAATTAACTTAGTAAGAGAATGAAGAATTGTACATTTAGTTATAAATGCAAGGATCATATGGAACTTATGCACTGTCTTTCACAATCTATGCAAGAAGAGTGCTATTTTGACTATGGCATTGTATCACTTTAAAGTAACAATTCAAAGACTCATAATACTTAATTAAGTCACCTGGCTATGCTAAAGCCTAAGTTTCTCTATAGAAATTAAATAACACTTGAAATAATTGAAATCACACTTTCAAAATTGAAATCACACTTGAGAGAATTGAAATCACACTTGCAGAGATTGAAATCACACTTGCGAGAATTAAAATCACACTTATGATAATTGAAATCACACTTGCAGACAATAAAATCAGACTTGCGAGAATTGAAGCTTGTGCTATCACATATTGATGACTTGCTCAATTATAATGAAGATATTATATTGTTGCAACAATTAAGTGCTCATTTACTCAATATTAATCCAATTTATTCAATCCAAAATCTCAAAGACTAATCCTGGAGGAAATAAACACACTAAGTGCAACCGCAAGCAAAGTTTCAACAATGTGAGTTGCAACACAAACATAAATATAACCAAGTTAAGGTAATGCTAATCACAACAAATGAATTATGTTATAATTAAAAATTGAAGAGATGCGAGGTGTACCAATGAAAAGTGCAGAATGATTGTGACGTTTACGAGATGTTGAACTTAGAAAACCAAAGCACTCATAACTTTTAACACTCTTCTATAGATTGGGAGTTACAATTGAATGAAAGATAATTATGAGATATGAGAACTATACTATGATTCTAGAACAACAAAAGACCAGAAAACATACATAACATGTGATTAAAGTAATGGACTTGGAATTACAACAATTGAAAGAAACTAATTAATAGAACAATTGAACATAAGTAAAATGTTGATTCTAACAATATTGTTATAGGAAATACCTGACTAAGGAGGTGGGGATACCCCCTTAGGAGAGGTACTAGGCTACAAAACCAAAAACACACGATCAATCATTACATCAACATGCAACTAGAAAGCTAGAAATGAAATTGTATTGTCGTAAGTTGAAAGATACAATAGAAAATTGTAATTGATAGAATAGTTTCCCTCCCCTACGATATTTGGGAGCCAATGCTTTTATAAAACAAAAATAATATTTTAAAATTATACAAAAAATGGATGGAAAACCATGATAATCTAGTTTTTCATTTAGTTACAACAATTATTTCAATCACAAGTGTATGTTGACTCAATAGGTAACCAATTTACACAATCACCTATTTGTCTTTTTTCGCCTTCCTCGTGGAGATGGATTCCCAATTACTGGCTTCCAACTACTAGCTACAACATTTGACCACTGGGCTAGTGAGCTATTTATGGAGTGGCAACATGAGAATCATGCTTGTAGTTTTAATTATTTTGTTTGGAATTGCAGCAACCGTGAATGCAACTTGAGTTGCAATAGTTGGGTTTTTCACCTGGAATTCCAACAAATTGCTTTGTGCCTCAAAATGTATCAGCTTAAATTTGCAACAAAGAGGTGTTGGGGCTACTTAGAGTGTTGCAACTACTAGACTCTTGTGAAGCAATGTTAGTTACTAATAGTAATGAGTCCCTCCATAAGAATCATGAAAAAATAATTTAATAATGGCATATGCGATAGGATTCATACCTTTTGTGACAAATGAGGTGAACTTGATAATGGAAGAATCATAAAAGGAAGTGATAAAGGGAATATGCTAAGAAAAAAAGGTATAGACAGGTGTTGAAAGTATGACATTTTAGGAACCCATCTGTATGCATGAACATGTCTATCAAATTATGTCCCTTGAATGTAATTTATATGTCATATCAACAAAGGAAAACTCCCTAGGAGGACCCAATGTAAATTAAATGCATGCTTAGAAAAAATTTAAATAATTTAGTAGGATATAACAAGAATAAATTCATGTGTATTCATGGAAACCAAAATCGCATGAAAAGAGATGAGAAAAATCACACATGGCATAAAAATACAAGAATTTACACAACATGAAATAACATTAATTTTGAATATTCATATATAAGGATAGAATACTTATATATTAATAGGAATGGGTCAAATAAATTGGTTGGGTAAGAGAAATTTTTCACCCAACCATAAGTATCCAGTGTAGATACCAACCAAAAGTCAAAATATGAGTCAACCCATATGAGGTAACCAAGGTAAATGATTCTCTCTCTCTCTCTCTCTCTCTCTCTCTCTCTCACACACACACACACACACACACACACACACACTGAAACCCATATACTATCATTATCAACCAATCCACTTAGTTCAAAGAATTGCATGTATATCATATACCCATCAAGAACTAAGGGACTCTCTTCTACTCACCCACACAACATAAGAAAAATATTATACTTCTTTACTCAACAATTCATCATGGATATTCTTCCCTCTAGTGTGGGTAGAAAGAGCTCAAATTGGATTATTATTTCTGAGAATTTCATGCAAGAGAAATACATGTCTCATAGGCATCCAATGAATAGAAAATTCATAGTGGGTGAAGGGTTCTTGACTTTCCCAACCTCTACACTCACCTACAACCAACTATATTTCATCCCATCTCTACAATTTCCTCTTCACAATGTTGATAATGCTTAATTTGTAGCTCGTTAATAGTTAGCAACATTACTTCTAACTAGAGGAATGTAGGACTCTTACAATTCCCATATGGGTTGTACTCAATCCATGCTCCCATAACTATGTGATAAATATTTCCCTGCGAACCTCTTACATGCATTCAAATATCTGTTTATAATTCAAAGGAGATCGATTCCTTTATGTAAGGCACATGGAGGTAGAAATATTAGTTCTGACACTTGATAATAGAAAATTTATTTTCCCATAGGCCACCTTTCCTCTCCCCCTCTATTTGAGTCATATCACCTCACATAATCAACACAACCATCTTGGGCCATTATGTATTATATAACAATATTAATATTTGCATAACTTAATTTTACTATGGTAGCCTACCATATGGTCCATATAAGTATATTTTCTTCGTACATGCCTAGTAAATCGTTGGTCTGACCTTATCCTTTAACTTCACAAAAGGAATCCATACTAGCATATTTTCAACATCTACAAGTGTGGTCACTTATTTAAACTTACATGGCTTGGATCCCATTGTTATAATACTAACATATACAATTTATGCATGATATAATGAATAAATTATGGGGTCAAAATTGGGTCATTACAAAATATTGCACAACGATATATGTCATCCAAGGGAAATATTATCATAATGATGATCTATAAGCATGGGACTTATATCCCACTCACTTTAGAAACATGGAAGATATGCCAAACTTTATGTCTAAGACCTGTTGTTAGTCTTATTTAGAGAGTTCCCACTCCAAAAAGGTTTCTTGTCCTTTGTTCTTGTTGAAAGTATGAGTGCAATATCCTATGAAAACCCTTTTGTTCAATATCCTTTAGAAGGTGTGTGAGAATGATAGGTTGGTTGGCTCCATGACTTGAGTTTTTTCTTGTTTTATGTGGAGACGTTTTTCCTCTGAATGGATACAAGGCCTCTATTTCCATTGTAGCCTACAAACACCAACTAGATAACAATGTCAACCAATAAACCCATTGTTTCTTACTTAAAAATACAATTGATTGAAAACACCCAAAGGATTCTTTCAGATGAAGAAAAATGATACACGATCATATCTTTGTGTCCTATAAATCCTAAATATAGTCACAAGATACAAATAATGTTTACACCAATAATTTTATGCAGCCCTCCTATTATATATATATAATTAATTAATTTTTAATTTTTTTTCCTAGGCCATGTTTCCCCACTTTGACACAAGACCAAATGCACATTTAAGCTACAATTATCCCATCATTTTCTTCATGACAAAGTTACCTAGACATACATACATCAAGTGTAGGTCAACAATTTAATAAAATCAATAAGGAATTGAATGATAAGGAACCTCATAATGTTGAATTAATGTCCCCCCAATATGTCAATGGAACAATTAATTGATAATTTCATATAGATGGAATGGGATGATGTTTCTTGTTACATGCTCTACCTAGAAAATAATTCATTTCCTTAGTAAGTTTGTAACAACCCCATCGTTACAACTATAAGCGATGCAAGAAAGTGCAATTTTTTTTTGTGTGAAGCAAGAAGGAAGCAATGACAAAAGTTAAACGACACAATTTGACGATCAACACAATGCAGGAAGATCATACAATAGACAACAACGAATCAACACACTCGCACATCATGCAACTGGACGAAACATGCGATAATCAATAGACCGATAAAAATGACTACTATCCCGACACAAGCAAGACAATGCCTACAAGATAAAGGACAGTATCAACAACCAGACACAGTGGCTTCGAAAACCAAGAACTAGAAACCTCTACTTCATGAAACACCCAATGCCTTAAGGTGTTACAAAACCAAGTAACAACATCCATTACAATGTGTTAATATTTATGCCATTATTATAGTTCTTTGCATTTCAATAGATAAGATCATAATAAGAACAAGATCACTGAGAAATACACATTCACAAAAGACACAACATTTATCCTGGGAAACCCTCTAGGGGAAGAAAACCCAACAAAAAATTCCTTATCATAAATAGCTTATACAATGTTCAAGAGATAACTCAAACCAATATAGAAAGTCCTCCCCAAGAGATGCGCCACTCTTCTTCTCCTCTCTCCAACTTGTAATTGCATCTTGCCTCATAAGAGAATGAGCAAGTGACTGTGTGTTAGAAGTGAGGCACTAGCCTGTTATTTATATCAAAATGGCACATGTGAAAGGTCACAATTTGGCAGGGCCGACCTCTCGCTCTGGGTGGGTAAACCCACCTTTAATTAATTCTGGGTCTTCCATTATAACTGTTGGGGCCGACTTCTTATTCTGCCATTTGTAATTGTCCAATGACCAATCCACAAAAGGGGATTAATCCAATAATAATAATAATAATAATGACATGATTAATCCGCAATGGGGATTTAATCCAATAATAAAATAATAATAAGAATGCTCTTCGCAGTTACATTATTTCAACACAACGAACAATACGTCTACATCGGAAACACAAGACTCTGGCCTAATTATCATTCATGTCTATCCATTAGGGCGCGCAATGATCCCCTCATCAAGAATGGTGTCGTCACAAGGCGATAACTGTAACAGTAACCATGGTGCAACATAACATTTATAGACCCTTTACTCAAGCTAAATTCAGTGTGTTAGGAGACCGAATTAACTGTCTAAACACATGATGATTAACCCTAGCACCCAGTCAACAAGTCAACAACATGCAAGGGAATCTGACGACTATAACATTCATACAACACATTAAATTCCCTGTGCAACAAAATCAATCTGTACACATTAAAATAATTATTGTCAAACAATTAGTTCATTGTAACTATTTTCCAATTCTGATATCAGACAAGTATTTTTCTAAGGGGGAATTCGCTATATTTTGTACATAAACAAATATGGAACATGTATTTTAAAACATTATAAAACATGTCCTTTAAAACTGAATATGTTATCTTATAAACTAAAACAATATAATAAAATTTCTATCTATGGAACACATTTAAAATCGCTATCTATATAATCTATATATTGATATTACTGTATCACATTAGATATAAAAATACTGTCATTACATATTAAATTTTCTAGTTACACCCAACATACAACTCATTCGACAAAATTGTTGTCATTACCTATATCTCTATCACAAATTGCATATTAAGTTGCTCACACTAAACTCGCTATAATTATATCACTGTCACATATTAGATATAAAAACGATGTCAATAAATATTAAATTCACTAGTTATACACAACATACCACGCATTCAACAAAATCGTTGTTATTACCTATATCTCTGTCACACATTACATATTATGTTGTTGACACTAACATCGCTTATAATTATATCATTGGCACACATCAGATATAACAACACTTTCAATAAATATTAATAAGATCGTTGTCAATAGATATACAAGGTTGTTGTCTAAATGCAATTAAATAGTATGATATAAATCAATTGTATGGTGTATGCAAATAAATCGCAGGATATATATAAGTAAATCACATGATATAATTTGTTGTGTAGAAAAGATGAAATTTTTGGGTAAAAAGGATGAATCGTTGTGTTAATGAAAAATGAAATTGCTATGTTAAAAGCATTTAAAAAGGGAGATCACAACTCTATCAAACGAATTATCTGCTAGGTAAAATCGTTGTGGTAAATGCATGTAAGAAGGAGATATGAAATCTATCAAAATGAAATTTATGGTAGGTAAAATCGTTGGGGTAAATGCATGTAAAAAGGAGATATGAACTCTATCAAAATGAAATTTATGCCAGGTAAAATTGCTATGGTAAATGTATGTAAAAAGGAGATATCAACTCTACCAAAACAAAAGTTCTACTAGGTAAAATCGTTGTGGTAAATGCATGTAAAAAGGGAGATAAAAACTCTATCTAATGAACTCTCTGTCGGGTAACATCGTTGGGGTAAATTTGTAATCAATATATATTAAAAACATTGTTATAGTATGTAAAATAATAGTCACTATGTATTACAATAGCAATCACTACATATTAAAAATGCAGTCAATATATTACATCACAATCAATAAATGTAAATTGTAGTCAAAATACCAAACCAAGCAATGCGATTCATCATTAAAATCACAAAGATGATACCAAACAAAGTGTTGGGATTTATCAATAAAATCGTAGAGGTTATACCAATCAAGCAATGGGTAATATCCCATGAAATATCAGAGATAAACCATAGAGATAATCAAACAAAATCACAGGGACTAAACGATCAGAGATGAATCAACAAAATCGTAAAGATACTCAACACAACAATGGGCAAGACTAATAATTTGGCAATGGATCAATCAAAATGCACAGATACTCATTCACAAGAAGGTGCAAGGAATAGAGATTAATCATAAGAGAAAAACACAAAGATAAGTAAGGGTTTGATAACTGGGAGAAATTTATCCTTCACTTATTATTCATGCACAGGAAAGCAGGACATTTGAATCTATAGGTATTTAAACACCTTAGTGACTACCGTCAATTCGGCTCCTGACTGACTGCTCAAGAACATACTAATAGATAAAGGGATAAGGGAGAAAAGATAAAAACTCAATTTTTCTTCCAATTGATCAATAAAAGAAAACACAAAGAAGTCATTGCAATCAGAGGTTGGGTTCTCCACGAGAAATCAATTCAGAAAACAAAAATCAAGGGGATTCCAAATATCGTAGGAAGGAAAGTGCAAGAAAACTCATGGCGATGAAATCTTCAACCGATAATAGAAAAATAACATGTGTAAATTAAATTTCATTTCAAGTAACAACTTTAAAACGCATACCTTAGACAAACGTGAATGCTTCGAATTTGTTGTCTCGCATGCACTCCGTCCAGCTCCTACTTGCCAATCGATGTTACCTCATCTTTACATCCTAGCCAATGCTATGGGTACACTTCTTCCCCCAGAGACCCCCGAGCCATAAAGGGGCCACACACACAATACCAGAGAATGATAGAACCCAGCTAGCCTCGCAAGGTCGAGCTACCACTCGTTAACCGACCAGGGTATCCCAACTCCCAGAAGAGAAAGTTTAGTCAAGGTAAAATTTCACCAGTGTAACGTTACGCAAAAATATCAGCTCCAAACTCCTCCTCCTCCATCCTTTTTATAGATTTTTTTAGTAATTAGTCTCCTAAGTTCTCATTAAATTCCTTTTTCACTTAATTAATTTCGAAAAACCTCCCCCATACACATGTTGTATGATCCCTCAGTTGCACTAGAAAATCAATTTTATTAACTAATTTATTATTCCTATTTTGCTCACCCACCTAAAGCATTCGTAAAAACGTTCCTCGGTGTCCCAAAATTCCCTTACACTTCTTAAATTACTTACGCCTTACTTAATTCCTAGTTGAGTTCATAATTAGAAAGTCCTAAAGAAAATATTCCTTACTAAGTTAGACATTCATCTTTTTTCCTTACGTTTCCCCTTTTCTTTAAGTTTTCCTTTTTCTTTAAACTTGCTATTTCTTTTAAGTTTCCCCCTTTTTCCTTTTTGACTAAAAATCAATTTAGCAGGTGTAGATAAAACAATCATTTACCCTTTTTCCTTTTTGACTAAAAATCAATTTAGAAGGTGTAGAGAAAACAACCATTTATGGTTTTACCTCTTTAATTAAAAATTAATTTAGCAAGTGTAGATAAAAACAACCATTTACCCTTTTTCCCTTTTTAATTAAAAATTAGATTAGCAAGTGTAGATAAAAAAAAAAAAAACATTTACCCTCTTTTCTTTTTTAACTAAAAATTAAATTAGAAAATGGAGATGAAAACAACCATTACTCCTTTTTTTTAAATTTAATCCTCCATTATAATTTTGACTTTAATATATGGGTTTGAATTTCTTACATTTTTATTTATTATTATTATTTTTTGACCACATGTTCTACTTAGACCTAGGTTTTAATTTCACTAGGTTGGGCGACATTTTATTATTAGGAAAAATTTGTTTTTAAACCTTACTTACCACATCATTCATTTTAAGGCCAACTAGGTTTATTCACTTACCCGTTAAAATCATGACATGCCCTTCGGGATGCACTACATGCTCCAAGGGTGCCACTTGCCTCTTTACGTTTTCCTTGCAAAACATTCCCTTCAGGATGCACTACGTGCTCCAAGGGTGTCAATCACCTCTTGAATGACTTTGGTAGATGTCAAACCCCTGGAGTCAATACTACGCCAAGTGATCCTATGGGAGACTAAGGGCCTCTAAGGAATAAGGCCCCTGCCTTATTGCATTCCCCTTAGAATCATCATGAGTGACTATCACAGTCTTCCCTCACGGCATCGTGGGTCTTCTCGAGCTAGGTAATCATTAACCTACAGTTTGATCCACGAAGAGAGTGCCATTAGGTTGTGGCAAGGATGCTTCCACACCTCTCCCTCTAGTCTCTGGTTGTCATGCATGGTCCCTCTACTCCATATGTGAGTCTGCTTGGAAAGCGATCATCGCCCTCCACCCATTAGCGAATCATGTCACCAATAATAATAAATCATCATAACATCTAATCATATGTACATATCTCACATAAACAACATTCAAACCCAATAGTCCACTCCCTGAATCAATCTAGAGTCCAATGGTTTTCATCGATGCCTCTACATCCTCGAAGTCCAAAGTCCTGCACACTCAGGAGAACCCAATCAATATCATAGAATCAAATCCATAATAGAATATCATCAAATCCATAATATCTCATAATCATAATCAAAATGACCAATAGATATAATAACCCAAATCACTTGCAAGAAAGTGTCCTCAAAGAATAAGTTCGCTCAGTGCATGCAAGAGTGGGATATTACATACACCACCTCTTGGTTTAAACTTCATCCCAAAGTTTCATAGTATATAAGGGCCGAGATAAAGTGTATCATAGTAACATAAGTCTCTCTATCAAACAAAAATGGAAATTTTTGGCGCATATCATATGCGTCCTCCCAGGTCACCAAGTGCGGACTATAGTTGTCCCACTGGACCTTGATATGATCTATTGTTTGACACCGTAGATGTCGAATACGATGGTCCAAAATGTGGATTAGCTCCGTCATGAGAGAACCCTCATCAGATACCTCCAAAGAAATCATGTCAATAACATGTGTAGGATCACAAATATAATGTCTCAAAAGAGATACATGAAAAACATTGTGCATATGCCTCAAAGAATCAGACAAGGGTAGTCGATAGGCCATGGGCCCCTTCCTTTCCATGATCTCGAAAGGTCCCATGAACCTAGGAGATATTTTAGCACCCTTTCCAAACTTGATTGAAATCTTATGTAGTTTCACCCGCAAGAAGACTTGATCACCAACTTCGTAACTATGGTTGACACGATGTGCATTGACATAACTCTTATGTTGATCCTGCGTTTCCTTGATCCTTTGTCTTATTTTTTGTATTTGATATTTCATTTCTTGGATTTCTTATGGTCCCACCAGGACCCTATCCTCAACCCGATCCCAACTTAAAAGCACCCAACATGGTCACCCATAAATAAACTTGAAAGGCTCCATCTTAATGGTTCTTTGATAATTGTTGTTATATGCAAATTCTACCAATGGCAAGAATTTTTCCCAACACTTTTGTTGGTGCATCACGTACATACGCAACATGTCCTCCAAGATTAGGTTTTCTCGTTTAGTCTGTCAGTTTGTCTCTGGGTGATACGCGGTACTAAAGTTAAGTTGGGTTCCCAAGGCCTGTTGGAAACTAGTCCAAAATCTTCAAGTAAACATCGATCCTCGATCGGATATAATCCTCTTAGGCACACCATGCAACCTCACAATATCACTAATGAAAACTCTAGCTATGTTAGGTGCTTGATACATCATATGCACAGGAATAAAATGAGCACTCTTCATCAGAGTGTCGAATACCACCAAAATCGAGTCATGTCTCCTTGTCGTCATTCGCAATCCAACAATGAAATCCATCGAAATGACATCTCATTTCAATTCTGGAATCGCATGTGGCTGTAGTAATCCTATCGGATGTCTATGTTTAGCCTTCACCTGCTGACATTTTAGACATCTTTCCACGTAGTTGACTGTGTATTCCTTCATTCATTTCTAGAAGAATAAGGGTTTAAGATATGCCCTCCTCTTCGTGACTCCTAGGTGAGCCATGTACACGACCCTATGAGCCTTGTTTAGGAAGAAACTCCTCAACTCCTTGTTGAGAGATACATAAATTTGACTTTTAAATATCAATAATCAATCGTCATCAAACGTAAATCCTTCAAATATTGGCACCATCATTGTATTATGTCCGATAAAATCCTGGCCTCCTTGTACCGGTCATCATCGTGTTGTAAATTTAGAATATTTTCACGTAGATTCAACTGAAGATGCATCACTAAAAATATGCATGGTCTTCGACTCAACGCATATTCCACTCTTTTCATTATACCTTTTATGTAAATAATCTCTAAATTATACTCTCTAATAAATTCCGACCAACGTCGTTGTCGTAATTTCAAGTCGCTTTGCGTAAAGATATGTTGTAGTCCATAGTAGTCCATTTTTAGTTCGAATTTATGTCCAATAAGGTAGTGTCTCAAAAATCTCAAGGAATATACAATGGCTAACAACTCCAACTTGTGTATTGCATAGTTCTCCTCATGCCTTCTTAACTTTATCGAGATGTAAGCGATTATTCGACCGTCTTGCATCAAGACTCTGCCTAAGCCTTCCTTGGATGCATCAGTGGATACCAAGAAGTCTGCATCCATGTCTGGGACCTTTAGTATCGGTATTTTTTTCAACAACTCCTTGAGCCTTTGAAATGCTTCTTCACATTTCTCGGTCCAAACAAACTTCTTGTTATTATTCTACAATTCTGTGATCGGATTTTATATCTTCGAAAAACCCTCGACGAACCGTCAATAATATCCCGTTAAACCAATGAAGCTCTAGACTTCGGGGACATTTGTTAGTGCAAGCCATTCAATAATAGCCTTGACCTTTGCTATATCCACGATGATACCTTCACCAAAGATGTCATGCCCTAAGTAGTGAATATTCAATTGATAAAATGATAATTTAGACAATTTCCCATACAATTTGTTCTCTCACATAAACTGTAGTACCAAGCGCAAGTGCTCATCATGCTTCTCCATCGTCTGAGAGTAAATCAAAATATCATCAATGAATACTTGGACGAACTTGTCCAAGTAATCGCGGAACACCCCGTTCATCAAAATCATAAATACCCCTGGGGCGTTCATCAATACAAACGGTAAAAAAATAAACTCGTAATGTCCAAACCTCATCTTAAACGTAGTCTTAGGGACATCATACTCCTTGATCCGTAACTAGTGATACCCTAATCTCAAGTGGATCTTTGAAAACACCTTCATTCCTTTCAAGTGATCGAATAGATCATCAATCCTTGGCAACAAGTACTTATTCTTGATCATTTCCTTGTTCAATTGATGGTAGTCAATGCAGAGTCTCCAAGAACTATTCTTATTTTGTATGAAGTTAACAAGCACACCCCACGATGACACATTTGGATGTATAACTCCTAGGTCCAACAACTCCTTCAGTTGCATTTTCAACTCTTGTAACTTCAGGGTCGACATCCGATAAGGTGTTTTTTATATCGGTTTAGTCCCCGGTTTTATGTCTATGGTAAATTCCAACTCCCTCTCTGACAACATCTCAGGTAACTCCTCAGGGAAGACATATGAAAACTCTCTCAACACCGAAATGTGTTCTAGACCTTCCACTACTCCATTCTCGTTTAGTGCAAGGATCGCATAGAACTTACATCCCTTGTGCATGCTCTTCTGTAGTTGCAAGGAAGGGATGAACCTCAAGGAGACTCCATGGTTCTGACCTGCAATCACGCGTCTCTTTCCCTCATCTTTGACCAAGCTCAACCATTTCATCTTATATTTGAGTATTGCCTCATGCGATTCCAAATAGACCATACTGATCATGACGTCATAAGATCTTAATATCGTGACATATAGGTTCACCCTACTGAAACAATTTCCCTGGTTAAGGCTACAACCCATAACCTTCCCACCAACCTTATTTTTGGCTCCAAAAGCCATTTTTACAAAGATAAAATCATCGTGTTTGACTTCCTTTACCTTAATTCTCTTTAGCGCTACCCCATAAATGAAACTCTCTATAGCACCTCCATATATCAAAATACTAAGGGTTTGGTCAATGATGGTACCTGACGTCTCGAGCATAGTCGGCTAGTGATTTGCCTGGCGGTTATTCATCGTTGCATGAATCCAATGGGCCTTTCCCAAATCTCCCACGATAGTGGGTCCGACTAATCCAGATGATCTAGTCCTCTCCACTGGGAAGTCGCGCTGGTAATGTGGCTCCCCAAATGTCCAAAACCCTTTCTTCAGTCTAGTACTAGAAGTATAAGTTGACGGCTCACCGGCTTGGAACCCTGGTCTTTTCTGCTGAACAGGCATAAACTGTTGTTGTTGTCATCGATGCTTCTACTAGTACTATGGCCCTCAGTAAGGAGTCTTCTATCGAGGCTCTAGTCGTCGAGATGTAGTGAAAGTGGATCCTCTTTGGAAGCCATGATATCATGGTGTATGTCTAACTGGTGTTTGATGGTGTTGTGCACTAGATGACACCTGCCATGTTGGTCTTGCTAGAGTCCTTCTTTGAACCCCATTTATAAGATCCTCCTCTGCTATGAGGGCCTTTTGAATGACATCAGGCAAGGTGTCGATGCCCTAACCTCATCTCTATCCAAATGGATGATCAATGCCTCATACATCCCCTGAAATGACCTCATCATTACAACCACATCATGTAGAACTATTTGTTCTTGCCCGAAAACCTGTTTGTCTCCTTGGGGTTTATACCCCTCAGGCGTGGATGCAACTAGGAACGTCGTGCCTCCTCCCCTAGAACCCTGTCGTCTGCCTCCATGACGTCCTCTAACCATTCTTACCTGCATGAATACTGATAAGTTTAATTAGCAACATTATAATCAATTTAAAATCAATGAAATCCATAGTGATCCCAAGTCGCAGGTTGAACCCGCTCTGATACCATATGTAACGACCCCATCATTACGACTATAACAACGCAAACAAGTGCAATTTTTTTTTCTGTGAAGCAAGAAAGAAACAATGAAAACAATCAAATGACACAACTTGATGATGAACACAATGCACGTAGATCAGGCAACACACAACAACAAATCAACACACTAGCACATCATGGAACTGGGTGAAACATGTGATATTCAATAGACCGACAAAACCAACTACCCGCCTGACACAAGAAAGACAACACCTACAAGGTAAAGGAAAACATCAACAAGATGAACAAAGATGACACAACATCATATCTCTGTGTCCAACCAATCCTAAATATAGTCACAAGATACAAGTAATATTTACACCAATAGTTCTATGGAACCCTCCTATTATATATATATATATATATATATATATATAATTAATCAATTAATTAATTAATTAATTTTTTTTCCTAGGGCATGTTTCACCACTTTGACACAAGACCAAATGCACATTTAAGCTATAACTAGCCCATCATTTTCTTCATGCCAAAGTTACCTAGCCTTACATACATCAATTGTAGGTCAACAATCTAATAAAGTCAATAAGGAATGGAATGATAAGGAAACTCACAATGTTGAATTAATGTCCCCCCAATATGTCAACGCATCAATTAATTGAAAATTTCATAAAGATGGAATGGGATGATGTTGCTTGTTACATGCTCTACCTAGAAAATAATATATTTCCTCAGTAAGTTGGTAATGACCCCATTGTTACGACTACAAGCAATGCAAGAAAGTGCAATTTTTTTTGTTTGAAGTAGGAAGGAAACAACGACAACAGTTAAACGACACAACTTGGTGATGAACACAACACACGCATATTAAACAACATACAACAACGAGTCAACACACTAGCACATCATGCAAGTGGACGAAACATATGATAATCAATAGACCGATAAAAATGACTACCCACTCGACAAAAGATAGACAATTCCTACAAGCTAAAGGAAAACATCAACAACCTGACACAATGTCTTTGATGACCATGAACTAGAAACCTCTACGTCGCGCAAAACCCAATGCCTTAAAGAGTTACAAAACCAAGTACCAACATCCATTACAATGAGCAATACGTCCACATCGGAAACAAAAGACTCTGGCTTGGTTATAATTCGTGTCTATACATCAGGGAGTGAAATGATCCCCTCATAAGGAATCATGTCATCACAAGGCGATAGGCATGACAGTAACCATGGTGCAACGTAACATTTCTAGACCCTTTACCCAAGCTAAATTCAATGCGCTAGGAAATCGAATTAATTGTCTAAACGCATGACGATTAACCCTAGCAACCAATCGACAAGTCAACAAGACACAAGGGAATATGATGACTATAACATTCATACAACACATTAATTTCCTTGCACAACAAAATCAATCTATACACATTAAAATAATTATTATCAAACAATTGGTTCATTGTAACTATTTTCCAATTCCGATATCATATAAGTGTTTTCCTAAGGGTGAATTCACTATCTTTTGTACAGAAACAAATATGGAACATGTATTTTAAAACAATATAAAACATGTCTTTTAAAAATGAATATGTTATCTTTTAAACTGAAACAATATAATAAAATTTCTATCTATGGAACGCATTTAAAATTGTTATCTATATAATCTATATATTGATATTACTGTATCACATTAGATATAAAAACATTGTCATTACATATTAAATTTGCTAGTTATACCCAACATACAACACATTTGACAAAATCATTGTCATTACCTATATCTCTGGCACAAATTACATATTAACTCGATGACACTAAATTTGCCATAATTATGTCATTGTGACATATTAGATATAAAAACATTGTCAATAAATATTAAATTCGCTAGTTATACACAACATACCATGCATTCGAAAAAATCGTTGTTATTACCTATATCTCTATCACACATTACATATTAAGTTGCTAACACTAAGATTTCTTATAATTATATCACTCGAACACATTAGATATAACAACGTTGTCAATAAATATTAATAAGATTGTTGTCAATATATATACAAGGTCACTATCTAAATAAAATTAAATCACATGAGATAAGAAATTGTATGATATAAATCAATTGTATGGTGTATGCAAATAAATCGGAGAATATATATAAATAAATCACATGATATAATTCATTGGGTAGAAAAGATGAAATTGTTGGGTAAAACGGATGAATCGCTCTATTAAAGAAAAATGAAATCGCTATGTTAAAAGATTTTTTAAAGGGAGATAACAACTTTACCAATCGAATTCTCTACCAGGTAAAATCGTTGTGGTAAATGCATGTAAAAAGAAGATATGAACTCTATCAAAATGAAATTTCTTCCAGGTAAAATCGTTGGGGTAAATGCATGTAAAAAGGAGATGAACTCTATCAAAACAAAATTTCTGCTAGGTAAAATCCCTGTGGTAAATGCATGTAAAAAGGAGATATGAACTCTATCAAAATGAAATTTCTTCTAGGTAAAATCATTGTGGTAAATGCATGTAAAAAGGGAGATAAAAACTCTATCAAACGAACTCTCTGCGAGGTAACATCCCTGGGGTAAATTTGTAATCAATATATATTAAAAATGTTGTTACAATATATAAAATCGTAGTCACTATGTATTACAATAGAAGTCACTACATCTTAAAAACGCAGTCAATATATTACATCGCAGTAAATACATGTAAATCACAGTCAAATTACCAAACCAAGCACTCAGATTCATCATTAAAATCCCAGAGATGATACCAAACAAAGTGTTGGGATTTATCAATAAAATCGCATAGGTTATACCAATCAAGCACTCGGTAATATGGCAAGAAATCACAGAGATAATAAAAACAAATCACAGAGACTAAACGATCAGAGATGAATCAACAAAAACGCAAAGATACTCAGCACAATAAGGCGGAAGACTAATCATTTGGCAATGGATCAATCAAAACGCACAGATACTCATTCACATGAAGGCGCAAGGAATTAAAATTTATCATAAGAGAAAAACACAGAGATACGTAATTGTTTGATAACTGGGCGAAATTTATCCTTCACTTATTATCCATTCACATGAAATTAGGTCATTTGAATCTATAGATATTTAAACACCAGAGTGATGATCGTTGATTCATCTCCTTGCCGACTGCTCAGGCACAGACTAATAACTAAAGGGATAAGGGACAAAAGATAAAAAATCAATTTTTCTTTACATTAATCAATAAAAACAAAGACATAGAAGTCATTGCAATTAGAGGTCCGGTTCGCCACAGGAAATCAATTCAGAATACAATGAGCAAGGGGATTCCAAATATCGTAGGAAGTCAGGTGCAAGAGAACTCATGGTGATGAAATGTTCAACCGAGCACAGAAAAATAACATGTGTAAATTAAATTTCGTTGCAAGTAGCAACCTTAACACGCGTCCCTTATCCAAACGTGAATTCTCCAAATTTGTTGTCTCGTGCATGCTCTGTCCAACTCCCACTTACCAATCGATGTGACCCCACCGGTACCTCCCAACGAATGTTAGAGGTACTCTTCTTCCCCGTGATCCCCCTGAGATGAAAAGGGGCCACACACACACAATGTCAGAGAATGCTAGTACCCAACTCACCTCGTAAGGTCAATCTACCACTCGTTAACTGAGTTGGGTATCCCAACTCCCACAAGAGAAAGTTCAGTCAAGGTAAAATTTCAGCAGTGTAACGTTACGCAAAAATAGCATCTCCATACTACTCCTCCTCCATCCTTTTTATAGATTTTTTAAGTAATTAGTTTCTCAAATTCTCATTAAATTCCTTTTTCAGTTAATTAATTTCGAAAAACCTCCCCTGTACACATGTCACCTGATCCCTTAGTTGCACTAGAAAATCAATTTTATTAACTAACTTATTATTCCTATTTCCCTCACCCACCTAAAGCATTCCTAAAAACGCTCATCGATGTCTCAAAATTCCCTTACACTTCTTAAATGACTTACGCCTTACTTAATTCCTATTTGAGTTCATAATTAGAAAGTCCTAAAGGAAAGATTTCTTACTAAGTTAGAAACTCAACTTTTTTTCTTATGTTTCCCCTTTTCTTTAAGTTTCCTATTTCTTTTAAGTTTCCCCCTTTTTCTAAAAATTAATTTAGCAGGTGTAGAGAAAACAACCATTTACCCTTTTTCCTTTTTAATTAAAAATTAATTTAGCAAGCATAGATAAAAACAACCATTTACCCCTTTTCCCTTTTAAATTAAAAATTAGTTTAGCAAGTGTAGATAAAAAAAAACAACCATTTACCCTCTTTTATTTTTTAACTAAAAATTAAAGTAGAAAATGTAGATGAAAACAACCAGTACTCCTTTTTTAAAAATTTAATCCTCCATCATAATTTTGACTTTAATATATAGGTTTGAATTTCTTCCACGTTTATTTATTATTATTATTATTTGACCACATGTTCTACTTAGACCTAGGTTTTAATTTCACTAAGTTGGGTGGCATTTTTTTATTAGGAAAAAATGTTTTTAAACATTACTTATCACACCATTCATTTTAAGGCCAACTAGGTTTATTCACTTACTCATTAGAATTGCGAAGTTCTCTTCAGGACGCACTACGTGCTCCATGGGTGCCACTCACCTCCTCTCGTTTTCCTTGTGCGGCGTGCCCTTTAGGACGCACTATGTGCTCCAAGTGTGCCACTCACCTCTTTCTGTTTTCCTTGCACGACATGCCCTTCAGGACACATAACGTGCTCCAAGGGTGCCACTTGCCTCTTGACTAACTTTGGTAGACGTCAAACCCTTAGAGTCAATACTCCACCAGGTTATCTTGTGGGAGACTAAGGGCCTCTAAGGAATAATTCCCTTGTCTTATTGCATGACCCTTAGAATCATCGTGACCGACTGTCACACTGTGCCCTCATGGCATTGTGGGTCTTCTAAAATAGGTAATCATTAAACTATAGCTCGAGCCACAGCGGGAGTGCTAGTAGGCTATGGTAGGGTTGTTTCCACACCTCTCCCTCAATTCTTTGGTAGTCATGTGTGGCCTCTCTATTGTATATGTGAGTCTGATCGGCAAGCTATCGTCAGCTTGCATCCACCAACAAATCATGTCAGCAATAATAATCAACCATCATAACATCTAATCCTATGTACATATGTCACGTTAACAACATTCAAACCCAATAGTCCACTCCCTGATTCCATCCAGAGTCCAAGGGGTTTCATCAATGCCTCTGCATCCTCGAGGTCCAAATTCCTTCACATTGAGGAGAACCCAGTCAATATCACATGTCTATGTAAATATAACCAAATAACATATCATCAAATCCATAATATCTCATAATCATAATCAAAATGACCAATAGATATAATAACCCGGATCACTTACAAACAAGTGTTCTCAAAGAATAAGTTCTATCACTGCGCGCAAGAGCGGGATGTTACAAAGTTGATTTGTTCAACTGAGCTAGTCGACTCTATGTGTAGGTAGATTCCTCCAACATTAAATATAAAAATCCTATCAACCCCTTTTTTATTCGATGGCATCGTTATCTTAGCACTTATACAATTATATGATTATAGATTCTAGCCAACAACATTTCAACCTTTATTTTCATAATACATAAATAAACAACGAAATTACTTTTCAAACACTCAAGGAGATACATCATTCCAATGCGAGAAATGGAGCTGTCCTCTTTACAAACTCTAAATTTGAATCCAATAATATTTAATGGGAGCATAGGATGAAGTAAGGAAGGTGCCAAACAATTTGATAAAACAATTACATATTTATTTAAACAATTGAACTACCATACTACACTGCATCTAGAGTCAATGAGAGAGAATACCATCTATTTCTAGGAAAAAATCTCACCCAATTGGTGCACACAACCTCAAGAATGATGCATACAACAACAAGAACCAATGAAATGTTGTGTTTATTCTTTTTGTAGGTGCACACGGCCTGTGCAAATTCCCAATGGCCTCCATAATTGATAAGCAAATAGTAGTCAGGAACAAACATAACGTGATAGACTCAATGAACAGTATTGGATGGAAATTAGGCATAGAATTAGAAGTTTTAGGAAAAAAATTCCAACAACCAATTCCTAAGAGCGATTAATTTTTTGGTATTCACACAATAGTAATGGATATTGAAAATTGTTTTTTCAGTAATAGGTATTAGAGATACTATCTGAAATTTGTCATATCTCACCTTCAAAAGACAATTGGGAACATAATATATTAAGTTTGAGTGGCCAACAATTAAGTGGATGTAATGAACAAGAGTGTTCAAACCATGAATAAGAAACAACAATCTCACACACAAGACTAAATATCACAATCACATAGAAATATCAAAGTAATTCTAACTTCAAATGTTTGTTCAGTTATCATTTTAGCGATCTACAATTTAATTCATAGCTTCCTATGCATTTTTCTCTCTTGGGAAACAAAAATTCCTTTGACACTGAATATAAGAACAAAGAGAGAGATGAGGTAATGGGAAGGCCAAAAGAATAACCTTTCATTTCTCATTCCTTAGTCTTTTTTTTCCTATTTTATTTTTTCTTCCCATTTATTTATTTATTTATTCTTTGTTTTGCTCTCTTTCTTCTTATTTACTTTTACATTTACATGAACTTTCATATTTTATATAACCTTCATTAATAACTAAGTTAAATTGTAGGTATAATCGATCACATGTTCATATATGTTTCATGTTCATATCCATTTCGGATCAAATGATTGTTGTTATATGTCTCATTGCAATTTTCCCTACCTTTGACCTATGTCAATAAATCTAAATCTATATGCTTTATAAGAATTCAAATATGTCACTTAGATTGAGAATTAATCTCCGCAGACTAAGAGGATTTGGAGCAACTACAAGCTAGGGCTAGGCAATCATAGCCATAGCAGAGGACAACATGAGCACCAAAGGTGGGGGTAATGGAAATCCCTCCTACAAGCATGTAGTGGTGGACAGGAGGAAAGGGCCAAGAGGCCTAGGTTTCAAGGCACCAATGACAAGCACCTCAGGATCATACCTGGAAAAGAGTAAGGAAAGGAACCAGGGAAAAAGAGATTGCCTAGGGGAAGAAGCCGTAGGAACTTAGAATGTTGCGCAAGAAACAGTGAGACCCAATGGGGAAGAAGGGCCCAACCTGTGTAAACCTAAAACAATAATGATACCCAAGGTAATACTGGAGGACCCGCAAATGAAACTCTACAGGGACCAGATGAAGATGCATGCACTATTCTACAAGTTTATGGGTTTGTGGCCCACAGAAAGAACACTGCACAACTGGATTAAATTTCACTAGAATCCAAGTGGAGAAGTGGAGATCCA
>ML802518.1:0-20881 GCA_009831015.1 Picea engelmannii | reverse complement strand
AGCGTCTGTGTTTGCATTTGTGTTGCAGCATGTTTCAGCATCTGTTCTTCATAAACAATCGATTGCCATCAATGACAACCTTGATCATCTGCGCCTTGATCATCTGCGTCATCTCTGTTGTAGCCATATTTCCAACAGAGGAACTGGGGAAAATAAAAATTGGAGTATCAAAAGAAGAGGATCAAATGAGATGGGGACAAAAATATGGTGGGGAATTCAACTTGAAAGAAGTCTGACATTTCATCGCAGACCAGGACCAAGAATATCCAACGCGGCAATGGGATAAGCTTTGGAACAACCCCCAATGGCCAAAAAATGAAATTTTAAAATGGTTAGTACTTCACAACCAAATCCTAGCTTGGGAAAACCTAAGGAAAAGGGGATTTATGGGCCCATCACGATGCCACCTCTATGAAGCTAAGGAAGAAACAATGAATCATCTCCTTGACAAATGCAACTACACAACAAAGATCTGGGATTAGGTGGAAGGTATCTTTCGACAGTCCAATAGGATCTAAGGTAACATCTGTGTAACCATCAATAACTGGAATGAGAATTACAGTGAAAATGGAGAGGCTAACCTTTGTTGGACTCTCATTCTAGGGATGATCATATGGGCAATATGGAAAGAAAGGAACTGGTGCATCTTGAAGAACGAAAGATGGTCGGAAGGGAAACTCAAGGAAACAATAATCTCCTTGATAAGAGAAACAGTGCAAAGCAGCAACTTCCAGATGGGAAGAGTGCAACTCGTAGGCCAGGATTCCCAAATCCTAAATGTTTTTCACCTCAAAGACGGGCACAACCAAACTCAAGTAAGGTGGCCACCGCAACTCCAAATAGGTGAGCGCAACTAAAATCCCCCTCCAGCAGGGTCCCTCAATTTGAATTTCTATGGGGCGTCAAAAGGAAACCCAGGAATGACAGGAATGGTAGGAGTAACCAGGGATACTGACGGAAACATAATCCGGTTGTATGTTGGGAGTATGGGAAACTTAGCCAACAACACCACGGAATTCAGAGGCCTGGAGATTGGTCTCGAGATCCTAAGCTGTGAAAGGATGACAAACAACATCATGGAAGGTGACTCCATGCTGGTTATCAACATAGTTAAGAGACTCCAAAATGGCACCAGAGTGGACAAAATTCAGAGGTACTAGCGCTTAGCACACTCCCTGCAAAACATCCAGGAGCATCTGCAGACAACTAATATAGTGGAGCTGCACTAGGTACGCAGGTCAACAAATGGACTAGCAAACAGAATCGCTAATGAGGGGGTTAGCAAGGAAGGAACATAACTAGACACTACCTAGAGTAACATCCCGAATAGTTAGTTCCGAACAGACTGCATCCAACTTGTGACAAAAGACTGTGACGCTCGCCTAAGTACGGACGACCACACAAAGGAAGGAGATGCAAGGCTAATTGGCGGGCACGAAGGATCCAAGTAGAATCTGATTGCTCTTCACTCGATCACAAGTTACACTGCAGAATCATATCACATAGCAGATGAGGGTATGACACCAAGGTCCTGTCATGGGTAGTTCGTGGGAAGATAGCGAAGGTAATCAACAGGTCGCTAATGGATAAGGGAAAAAGGTGTTACCATGGACAAGTATGGATACACCTCACCCAAGTACAGGTACAGGGAGTAGCACAATTGTTTGTACAACGTGTAGGGGAAAGGGATGGTGCAGGGGTTACGATCGGGTCATCATGAACACACATACCCAGACAGGGAATAAGGACTGGAAGGTACACCGCTATGGGTAGACCATGATTTCTAGGATGATCCCATAGTTCGGGAAATCCCATAAGAGAAGGAGCACCAAGAACAGATACAGATAGGAAAAGAGAAACTACAGGAACTACCATATAAACTGGGGATGTGTAGATAGGAAAAGGAGGAGAGTCCAAGGAAAAAACAACCACAAACCAGCAGAGATGGTTCGTATGAAGAAAACTCATAGTAAGAGAACCCCCAGGGGAAAGAACCTCTGACAAGCCCCCAGAGGATTACAAGGTTGGAACAAGTGGCCAGAGAAGACAAGGGAACCTTTCATATGCTGGTCGAACCAAAGGGAAAATCAATCATCACCAGGTGGGAGAAAGAAATTAACACTAAACGCAAGGGTAAAGATTGGAAGGAATTGATTTAGGAAGCAGACTGGATAAGGGACCCAGGAGCCACACAACCCATAGTAACTCCCTTCCACAAAAAGATGGAGGAGGCGTGGCAAACAAATATGTTAATAGGCAAGATGAGCTCTAAAAGGACAGGTGCTAGCCGAAAGGATAATAGGGACCACAAAAAAATGCTTACAGAGATCTTGAGTCACATCACAAACCTGGAGGCCAGTACAAAATGGCTAGTTGAGGACCAGAGGGACCAGAAGGAGAATATGGAGCGAATGGAAACCCAATTCCACCTACACTTGCGCTACGTCCATCACATGGGCATCGTGCCAGCGGACAAGAATGGACCCCCAACCTTTATCAGAAAAACTCGCACAGTGGTCGAGAGGGATGAGAACAAGGATAGGAAGGATGAAGGAAAAACAATCTCATAATCCTGGACTAGCGCCGGGTCGGCAACTGGTGAAGTCTTGTTGCTCAGCGTAGGGTCAGCCTCCTTTTATATGTTGTGTCTTTTTACATATATGTTTTTGTTTAGATCTTCAAAACTGATATGGTAGGGCTAGGCTGGTTTCCCAAGGTGGCGGCCCAGCCACACCCCTCTGCTTTCTTAGAAAACACAACTCCATAACCCCTGGTCTAGTCTTCATTTTGGCAGATCAGGGAGTCCCCCACTTTTTGTACCATAATCTCTTTTAGTAATACAAAAATCTACACTCACTTACCAAAAAAATAAAAAAACATATATATCTCATTCAAAAGAAAATATATAATGTGATTTTTTCTTTGTGGAGCTTCTTCTTGACATTCATTATTCAGCTAAACTCTTCCTCTCGTTCGTGATGGTATACATTTTATGAATTCATCGTTGGCATGCCTCCGTCTACACCAAAAACCCATGAGCATGATGGCAGTGGGAGACTTTGGTGAGTTTGGGTATTATTGTTGTTAAGAAATAAATTGAGTTTGTATTACACGGAAGAACGATAGGTGTAATGTCCACAATGGAAAATTACAACCCTATGCATATTCAAATATTATTAATGATTTAGCCATAATGAAGCATTCCAAAAGGATAATTAGTGAATCAAATTGTTCGTGCCTCACTAAAGGGAATGGATTTACGGAGGGACTTTTTTTTTATAGCAAAGGGAGAGTTCTCACCTTTTGTTTTCTTTAACATAGACTAAGAATATCAATACAATTAAGTGTTTTTAATTATTTCTACGTGGAGTACTTTTATTTCTTGATGCCATTAACTTGGTTGATTATACCTTAACGTTGTACTAGAATGGGAGCCTCATATGTATTATGTGGAGACTAATTTATCTAGAAAAACTTTTAAAATTTGTATATTAATATTATGTAATATTAATTATTTAATAAAGAAAATTTTATTGAAAAAATAGTTTATAAGTGTATTTTAAATATAAATAATAATTTATAATTTGGAATTATATGAGAAATATTTTATAGGCATATTGAAAACTAAATTAACTTATCTATAGAGATCCTAAGTTGAGTATAATTGTTTTTCCTTTATAGTTATTTCATTATGAAAGTGCATTTTCCTTATTGTCTAAGTCAAAAGTCTTTAACAATTTTTTGGTTCCAAAACAAATCCTAAAAATACTTATAATTGGTTAAGAGTTCAACTTTCTTAAACATAAGAAAATAGGTTAATGGCTAAAAACAAAAAAAAAAATTGAAATCTACCTCCTTACGAACTACCAAAGGGTTATTGTATGAAACACAATTTTAGGATCATTTCAATTAACATGAATTTTCTTAGACAATAACAATGATTCAATCCATATTTATTACTAATAACTAATAATATCTATCTTCACTACCAATTAACAATTAAACTATTATTTCCTCCGTGTTTGTTATGGCTCATCCAACTTGTTTCATTTCACTCTCCTAGCTCTGCGCTTTCTTTGGCTATGTTCAGTCTGGTTTTCCCTCACCACAATGCCACAGGAGCATGGAAAATATAAGAAGGGACCATCTTGAAATAGCTATGCAACCAAGAAGCGATGCCTCCTCAAGCTTACTCGTGCTTCTTTGAAATCTTTGATTCGTTGTGAAAGGGTGCAAAAGTTTCCTCCAATGGTCTATGTAGAGGAGGAAATTTTAGAAGAACAAATCATGGTGTCGCCAGATTCCCTCCTCTACACTATCGCGGACCCCAGAGATCATCCTAGCACCAGTCTCAGTGCTTCTACTATAACAGGTTCCATGGAAGGGGCGACTTGTATAATCAAGGAAGGAAATCCTTTGGCCAACAACCCATTTGAGATTTCTCTTCCAACTTCTGCCCTGGTCTGAGAGTCACACTCTACTTGATTCCTGGCATGAGAGCACCTAGAGCTCATTTTTGAGATGAGAAGGGACATGATGGAGTAGCTCCATAGGAACACTTTACTCAACAACATACTCGACATCATGTTTGAAGCACTCTTGAGCTCGCAAACCCAAAAGCACTTCCTGACTTGCGCACAACCATACATCTTCACTCTTCATGGCAGCACTAAGGACAATGCAGATGTTAATGGATCTTTTGATGATTAATCCTTTAAGCTCTTTACATTTCCTTTGCAAAAAAATAGTGAATTTTCGTATTCCTCTTCAGATTTCTTGTTCCATGTTTTGTTCAGATTTTCTGCTCGATGTTATGTTTAGACTTCTTGTTGCATGTTGAGACAGTTTTGTCTGAGTACTATTCTTCCACCTATTCTGGTTTCCAAATGTCTAGTGGAACAAGTGGAGGATTTTTTATTTTTTTCCAACCAGAACATAACAGTGCCATCTGTTTCGGTTTCTACTTGTTTGGTGAAACATGTGACAACCCCTCATACATGATTTGATATGTACAATCACAATTGTTTTTTGAGGAAATAAAGCCACCTTTTTTATTTAAAAAAAAACAATTAAACTATTATAAATTTTAAGCCTTTAAAAATATATAATATTTTCTTTCCATTTTTATTTTCATTCACGTTGAATTGTCATTCCAAGTGATATAAATAAATATATAGTGTTTTATTTCATGTTATATATTAGTGGATGGGAAAGATAGTTGTGGTAGAAGGAAAGGAAATGTTCAAGTATTGTCTATTTATTTTCTTTGTTTTTTATTGTAGGTATAACCGAACAACAGGGTGAATATTCTGGGCTCCATTTTCACCATATGTATTTTTTTTGGTTTCTTAAAATATTTTGTTTTGTGGGTGAAGTAGAGTCGTTTATTATCTTCAAACGATGTTATGATTTATGATTTGTTGACATATAAAACAAATAAGAAAAATAGAAGATTGTATCGCATTGTAGTTTGTGTGAGTTATATAGTTATTTTCCATAACTTTAGAGAGTATTATGTAATTGTATTGCCTAAAAAAATTTACATGAAAAAAATCCAAACAATAGATTCATAAAATATTTATTAAATTCATAACATATTTATACAGCCTGAGTGGGCCTAATGGTAGGGGGTAGGGTATGTATACCTTCGTAGACTTTATCAGTCAAATCGCTTGGTAGAAAAACAAGGGGGGGTCTCATACATCAATTTGGTGTGTTGGCTTGGCCGTGACCTTAAAAATCGATTATTATTATTATTATTATTATTATTATTATTATTATATCTTAAAATATCTATTAAATATCTTGTTTTACATTGATATGTGTCGTTTTATAATGAAGATGTATATTTCATTGTTTCTATATATGGGTTTGTATTGATTTAATATATTTTATTTATTTGAATGTTTATGCTTTAGTTTCAATATTGCATTAATTTCATTGAAGACATAATTCAAACAATATGGTGCATTGATTATATTGATATTGTAATGAAAATAAAATGATTTAGAATATAGATAAAAAGTAGTTGCATTGATTTCAAGAATGGAATAGCTCAAAATATATGGTGCATTGATTTCAATGATAATGTTATTGTGAAAAATTATTCAAGATATTAATTGAAGAAAAAAAATGATTCAATGCATTTATCAAGTAAAATAGATTGTACAATAACAAACTGTAAACCAATTTCAAAATTTCAAAAGACATTCTCAAATTGTGAAAAAAATTCTCGATCATAAGTTGAAGTTCATCAAAGTCCATCACTTTGTTTAATTGAGTGTGATTCCTTTTTTTGTATTTTCACATTATAACCATTACAATATTAAGAATATAGAATTCATTAAAACAAAAAACATGCAAAAGAATAAAACACTATTATGAGGAACATAATAAGCTATTGATATCAAGATTTAAATGTTTGAAAGGTTTTCAAAATCAAATTCCTTTCTTATATGATCATTCTGAAAACATTGAAAAGCTTGTGGGTAAATGGAAAACACAATTATGAGGAACATAATAAACTATTGATATCAAGATTTAAATGTTTGAAAGGTTTTCAAAATCAAATTCCTTTCTTATATGATCATTCTGAAAACATTGAAAAGCTTGTGGGTAAATGGAAAAACTACATGTATGGATAAAAACAATTATGACCATTTAAAGTTTTGACATGGATAGTTTTGAAGTAGCCTTACTTTCTATATTATAAATGATTTCTAGTGAATTCCAAATGATTTGTTTTATCTCAAACATATACATATATATAATGATGATCCTCTACAATTTTCACATGATCATTTATATCTAGAATCAACCTATATCCATCTTAAATTACGGATCTACTAAACACAAAGCAGTTACCTAAAGTTACAAATATTTCTATTTAATAATGATAAAATTGCATATTAAAAGTTTTGTTTCTATATATTTTATAGATATGATTATTCATAAACATTTATTTTAATATTTTGTTTCTAATATTTAAAATATGAGTGAGTAATTATCTTAACTTTTAGGAATTAGTTAAAATTCAAAATAATGGAAAATAAACTAATAATCTTAAATTTAAGTTATAGTAGTAAATTTTAAAAAAATAATTATTAGAGTTTGACTCCATTTCTATATTAAAAAAAGTCATTTCATCAAGTTAAAATTACAAGTTTAACAATTTTTTCATAACAATTTTTTTATAATAACAAATGTAAAAATAAAATTATAATTTTAATAAAAATTAGATAACTAAATTTTAAATAATTAAAAACCTAAATTAAATTCTAAACAACATATTAATTTTTTTGAAAAGTTAAAATACTTAACATCCAACAATAAAACTAACTAACATATTATTTTTTTTGAAAAGTTAAAATATTTAACATCCAACAATAAAACCTTGGTCCTTGGTAAAATGCCCATCACTTTTCAATATTGATCCTGAGCACGGAAAGGAAGATAACCTTCAAGGGCACTTTCACTCCCTACTTATACGAAGTCGTTTCATCTTAAACAAACATAACTATTCGTTTATGGTCCTTAGAATCCGATTTCTAACTTTTAGATGATTTACACAAATTGGTCTAGGACGAGGTTCCACCCAAGAAAGTTTCTCCTGAATATTTTATGCTCCTTATATGAAGAGCAACACAACATTATATTTAGGAGAAGAAACCCTCTTATGAGAGAGCTGGAAAGTTTCATTGGCATTCATACTTGCAAATGGACATAGTACTTGTTGGGCTTCGTTTATCTTTCCTCACCATAATTTGGAAGCTGGAAGTTTCTATTTTTATTCCAATAATTATAGTTTTAAGCATATCCATTACATAAAATACGGAAATTTTATGCGACAATCGAACCCCAGACATTGAAGAAGAAACGAACTAAACAATCCGCATGACACAAAAGAAAGTGAATACAGAAATCTTATGCCTGACAATCCAACCTAGACATTGAAGAAGAAACCAACTAAACAGTCCGCATCAGACAAAAGAGAGTGAATACAGAAATCTTATGCCTGACAATCCAACCCCAGACATTGAAGCAGAAACCAACTAAACAGTCCGAATGAGACAAAAGAAAGTGAAAATGTCTATGTTGTTTTGATAGGACGTTCCATAACATTTTACATGAGCGCGGTTCTTCTCTGTGACCCCGAGGAAAACCTCGTCGCCGAAGCTGCCATGATTATATTGAAGTCCTAGATCCCCAGGAGTTCCCTCATTATACGCGCGGTAGCTAACATTCTTGGTAGATGGAGTAGATACAGTACCACCAAGGATATATCTTGCTATTTTCTTTTCCAAGGAAAACTTGCTGCTGCAAATTCTTGCTCATTTTCTTGTTTTAGAGAATGATACTGAATCTAAACTTCTCTGCCATGAATCCTTGATTACCTTGTCGTCCCTGATTACTTTGCTGAGCAGGTACATAGAGTTGGGCAGCAATCAGGACAGCCAACATGCAGATCCACTTCTAAATGTCCTACACACTTAAGCCCAAGAAACTAAACTACTAAAACTATTCTACCAAATTAAATATATCCTATTACTTCGAAAAAAAACGTTATCATTGATATAGATTTCTAACTCATCATCATAGTCAATGGTGCGAACCAGGAGGAGCGGTGCGGCCTATAACTGGACTACGGTCCATCGGATAAACACAGTCATAGCGTTTTCGTTCATATATCTACCACTTATCTCAACGACCATTTTTCCAGGAGAATATTTTTGGACCGTTTGAGTACGGATTTCAACTCTCGGATACAACATGAAACCACCGACTTTCTCGCAGTGAATAACGTCCTGGTACGACCTGTATTCTGGAGTTCAAATAACAAGCCCTATGACTAGACAACGGATTATGTTCACATTCTTGTTTTAGGGATTGATACTGATTGGAAACTTCTCTGCCATAAATCCTTGATTAGCCTGTCTTTCCTGATTACTTTGCTTACCATGGCAGCAATCAGAACCGCCCGCTTGGAGGTTCGCCTCTAAACCTCCTACAGACGGAGCCCAAATAACTAAACCGCTAAGATATACACACCCAACTAAATAAATCCTTACCATTGATATAGAATTAGCTTATCATCGTAATCAATGGGGTGAATGAGGAGGGTTGCGGCCTAGAATGGTCTATGATCTATCGGATAAAACACAGTTATAGCGTTTTCATTCACACTTCTACCAATGATGTCAACGACCATTCTTGAAGAAGAATATTTTTGAACCGTTTGACTAGTTATTTCAACTCTCGGTTACAACATGAAACCACAGACTTTCTCGCGGTGAATCACATCATCGTATGACTTCCATTCTCGAGTCCAAATTACAAGCCCTATGATTCGACAACGGATTACCTCGGCTCTGAAATATCGATTTTCAATGAGCAAGAAGGAACGGAGGAAACAATACATGAGTTCCATATAAACCACCGTTCATTCTGCAACTAAATTCAAAACTAAAACGCTCTTCCACTAAATTCAAAACTAAACCGCTCTTCCACTACATTCAAGACAAAAATAGTATTTGTTTTGAAGTATTAACCGATAGAAATAGTTTCTATTTAAGGTATCTAACAAACTCTATTGTCAAAATTTGGGATACGGATGAGAATTCAGTTTTTTTGTTAGGAAGAAAGGCTATGTTTTTATTATATAAATTTTCAGAGTTGATGATTGATGCAACCCAAGCTTTTCATTGATCTTTAACAAAAACTAGTGTTCCTTTACATCTGTGTCAAAAGAGAAGAGAAACGAAATGTTTGTGCTTATTGATGCTGTTTATCTGAAAAATGCATACTTGCAAAAGGACTTTGTAACTGTGAGATTTCACCAATAAATCCTAACCACAAATCGGAACTTGAAGTACTTAATAGTTATCTCCTTTTTATTTCTATAATCATAGTTTTAAGCATATAAAAGACATACATAAAGGAGATGATATGCGAGACATTACATGAGCACGGCTCTAATCCGTTACGCGATGAAAAACCTCATCGCTGAATATTGATTTGAGAGAATGTAATGATATTGAAGTCCTAGATCGCAATCATTTCCCTCCTTACTTGGGGCATTGACATAGAAAATCTATATGTGATACGTGATATGGAAACATTTACGAAGGTATAATATATCATACTCCTTGCAAAAATCATCGATTTGATATGGATTTCGCATCGCCGCATATTCAATGGAGAGAAGCAGGAGGATTGCCGTGTCCTATACCTGGGCTATGATCCATCAGACTGAGGGGCGCCATCACGTCTTCTTTCATACTTCTGACAAAGATCTCAACATCCACTTTTTCAGAAGATTTTCTGAAACTTTGACTATTGGTTTCAGCTATCCGATACAACGTCAAGCCACCGACTTTTTCCTCGTGAGTAATATCCTCATATGGACTGCTTTCTGGAGACGAAATTTCAAGCCCTATTCTTTGACGATGGATTACCACCGTTCTCAAATCTCGAGCTTCAGTCAAGGAGAAGGAACAGAGCAAACAATATGTGAGCATAATCATAAAAAAGGAAGCAGTTCTGCAATATAAACCACCCTTCATTCTGCAGCTAAATTCAAGAGTACTAGTTTCTTCACAAAATTGGAAACTAAACCAATCGTGTATAAAGTAATAAGAAACAGAAATAGTTTCGACCTAACGTAACTTGAAACTATCTGCTAATGCTCTTAGAAGAGGCCGCTCAGTCTTATTTATCATGGGGATTCAAGATTTAAAACCATCCTTAGAACTATGAGCTCCAATCAACGACTCCCACGCATTCCTAATCGACTCCAACCGTCCATTATTTAAACTAGTGCTTTAATTGAAACTTCCCATATATTCTAAAACCTAGAGTAGGTATATGCCGTACCTTTTCGTCAGCTCATTTGCAATGTTATTTAGACCTCCTGTGCAATTCAACGACTGTCACGCTTTCTTAACAGATTCCAACAGGCCATTACCTGCCATTATTTATTTAAACTAGTGCTTTAATTGTAACTTGCATAAATTCGAAAAACTAGACTAGGGGTAGGTTATACCCTTTCGTTACTCACGGTATGCTCATTAGCACTGTTATTTCGACCTCCTTACATAATGCTGAATAGGAAAAGTGAATAAACCGCTAGTGCTTAGAAATTAAATATGTATAAACGTGTGGCCGTCAGTATTTCACTCTAGAATATCTGTTCGACAATCCTAAAATATATCCAGTCGACAAGTATGGACCTCCGTTTCCTATATCATCGTGATATTATTATTTAATAGATTTTATTTAAATACTCTCTTGTTTCGCATTTTTGAAAGGGACCTGTCTATTCAGTCCCGTCGATATTTTCCCATACACTTTATTTCATTCCGCGCGCACTAATTTATGAGATGCCTTAAATAATTGATTTATAATACGACAATTGATGTTCTTCCATCTCATTTGCAAGTTTGAGACAGATTATCCATATTCTAAATTAGAGAAATGCGGTCAGCGCGCACCATTGAGTCTGGCCTGCAGAAACTCTGTTTTTGTTGTTGCAGACACCATCTTGAGTTGTCAATGTCACGATCATGCATATTGACGAAATTCATAAAAGATAGAATCTACACCATTTGTCATCGCACTTTATTTTAGGACATATAAAAACTATGGTGTAAAACCCAAATCATCCTTATCTGGATTGCGACGTCACATATTAACCCTATAAGTTGTAGTATATCGACGGTCAGCCAGCCTGCAAATTCAATACTTAATATGACCAAAACAAAACGACCCTTATCTCCATTGTAAATTCACATATCAAGCTTGGAAGTTGGACTATATCGATGGACAGCAAGAAATAATTGATATGACCGAAAGCTAGTTAAATTCTGAAAAGTACACTAATACATGCAATTGATATGACCGAAAGCTAGTTAAATTCTGGAAAGTACACTAATACATGATTTTTTTAGCAAAAGAATTGCTCATTATATTTATATATAATTTGTTCTCATGGCAGAAACTATATACATCCTTCAAAACTGAGGAGTAACAATCATGGCTAAAACTGAACCACTTACTTAGCATCTGCATAAGGAAAAAAAAATTAATAATCTGAGAGATTTTTTGAAAGCCGATCCAAATGTCGCATCAAGCATGATCTATTTTCGGACTATCGCATGGCTGAGGAACAATATATCCTCGAAAACAATTTGAAAACTGTAACACTTCAACTAGTTTAAATAGAGATTACACTATAAGATGACTAGATACTATAAGAGATTTAGAAAGAGATGATTAGATACTATAAGAGATTTAGAAAGAGATGATTAGATACTATAAGAGATTTACAAAGAGAGTAGGACCCTCATAACTATAAACCCAATGGTTGTATGTGGTTTTTCCTTCTTGCTTCTGTAATGCATTCTTGAAGAGTAAATTGGCACCCTTGTTGTAATCTCGATAGATATGTGTGTAGCTGATCTCCCTGAAGATGGATTGAAGCTCTCTAATTTCGTCCTTCCAGCCCAAAAGTGAAATAACCTGCAATTTTCCTCTGCCATTTAACCAACCAATTATGATTTTTGAGTCACCAAATATTTGTAATGCTTCAAGATTGAGTCTAGGTGCCAATATTAGTGTAGCCCGGACTCCTAGAAATTATTCCCTAGTGTTAGTGCCTTACCACAGTTATGTTGAAATTGCAAATGCGGAAAGCACAATTCACATATGATAATTAACAATCACAAAGATAAAAACCACAGGGATTTCATGTGGTTCACCCAATCGTTGGGCTACCTCCGCCAAGCATAGGCATCGGTTGTCTTATTATTCAGACTTGCAAATTCTCAGTCTCTCTGCGTCTATGGGCTTACATGAATTTATATACATTCACACAAGAAACTGATTGTTAAATGCAATGTTTATCCATATTTTAACTTGGTCTATTTGGTTGTAACCAACGCAGAATAATAGGATCCAAATCCATCCTTGGAGGAATTCATTATCACCAAATCCCAACAATCTCCACTTTGACAACAATTGACGTGATACCTTGCCCCTTCCTTTTGTTCATCACCTTTTCTGCAAGCCAAGAGAAGCCAAGCACCACTGCAACTTCTCTAATAAAATTGGTTTCATGATCTCACATGTGTCGAGTTTGGATTTCGTGAGGGGTCACTCCACCTCCAACATGTTTTGCACAACTGTGTTGTGAGACATATTTAGTGAGAGGTCCCCTTATATCCATAGAATTTCAGTGTAACCATTATAAGTGACATTTGTGGCTTCTCAAACACTGAAGCACCCATTTCACTACAACACCTGAATCTGTCATGTGCGTGACAACATCATTAACATGTGAACCATATGATCTTAACCATTTCTTCACATACAACAGACCTCCTACTGAACTTACACGAGACATAACATTTTCTTCTTTAGAGATAGGCCCTATGCTTGAAGAAAACTTATAATGAAAAGAAAGAGGGATAAAGACTCGTTTTACAATGTCTATACTGAACTCCAGCCACAACTTACCATTACCATCTCTAGGTAATTCCATGCCCATAAATTTTTTTGTTGCTTCTTGATCCCTCATCTGAATTGTCCTGTCAAACTTCTTGTATATTTCTCTCAATACCAATAGGCCATACAATGAATTATTTAACATGCAAACAAATTTACCATTGTGATCTTGAATCAACCCTTTTGGTTGTTCCATACATACTATATCTTTGTCAATGATGACCTTGTGAGAAGTAGGATCCCATGCACAACATCCCTTCATACCACCATCATGACTTGCAGAGATATAAAACAAGAAAAAATTCAGAAACAAAGATTTTAAGTTACATGCAATTCTTTCCTTCTCTTATGACCTTGATGCTTCTACCATAAACAAGAAGATATATATTTCACTTCAGATGCTACTTCAGTACTCCCTTCCATCTTATAAAGATTATCAACCTTTGTTGCCTTCATCACTACTAAACTACCTTTCGACAATGTGAGTGCTCCACCTTGACCTCTATACTTATATCCACAAGAATCCAACACTCCCAATGAAATCATATTTTATTTAAGCTCAGATACATATATAACATCCGTTAATTCCCTAACAATACCATCGAACATCCTGATTCTAATACTGCCAGCCCCAATAGTTTTATAAGGAATACGATTTCCCATAAATACTACACCCTCATCAACAAATTGGTAAGAAATTAACCAATTTCTATGTGAGCACATGTGGTGGGAGGCACCTAATTCTTCTTGATATTGTAAATTACTAGAAATATATAAAACTTGATGAGTCATACCTGAATTTGTTACAGCCAAATTTGCTTCATTCGTAGAGTTTTCCTTAGATTCCTATCTTTTCCAACAATCTTTCTTAAGATGTCCTCTTTTTCCACAGTACCAACGTTTTTGTGTAGCCTTTTTGTGTCTTGACTTAGATCGAGAAAAAACTTCTCTCATTCTTCTCTTTAGTTCGACCTGTGACCAACATCGCCTCTGAAGTTGAGGTTTCTTGACTTTATTTTCTCCTCATCTCCTCAGCCAACAAAAATCCCACAACAAAGTCATAATCTACACCAACTACTTAGATAAAGCTAATAGAGGTGACTAGATTATCCCAAGACTCAGGCAATGAACATAATAGTGTAATAGCCTTATGTTCATCTTCGAATTTAATTTCCATACTAGTTAATTGAACTATAAGGGTATTGAAGGTATTTAAATGGTCAACATCTTTTGTGCTTTCTTTCATCCACAAACTATACAATTGTCTCTTCAAGTAGATTTTTCTCGTCAATGACTTCGTCATATATAGACTTTCCAACTTACTCCATAAGCCTCATGTTGTATCCTCTCCTACGATATTAAACAGAACATCATCTGCCAAACATAAACAAATGGTACTAAGAGATTTTGCATCCAAATCTTCCCATTCCTCATTTGTTATGGTTGTTGTTTTCTTTGACTTGCGTGCTAATTCTTTTTGCAACCCTTGTTGCACGAGTAAATCCCGCATCTTGAGCTTCCAGAGCTCAAAGTTGCTTTTAACACTGAATTTTTCAACTTCAAACTTTGAAATCTACATCTTAACCATTAGCAGAAAAAATCTTTTAATACCCACTTCTTATAAAACCCTTTTAAATGTGGAGGAATAATAGTATTAACCCAAAAATATTAATAAAAAGTTTAATTAAAGAATCATTTTACCAACCTCACCTTTTTTAAATAAAATTAACCTTTTAAATTCACTTTATACCTTTTACATACTATATTCCAATCACCTTTTTTAAATAAAATTAACCTTTTAAATTCACTTTATACCTTTTACATACTATATTCCAAATATAGTAATTTTTTTTATACCTTTTAAAGCAGCCTCGACGTGACTTGACTTCTTGAATTGTTCACGTTTTAAAAGGAAATTGAATTTAAAAATAAAAAACGCATGACCTCATACCTTAAGTTTTTCACAAAACCATACGAAAATTTCTTTAAGAAAACATGCGATTTTTTTAAGAAGTCGTTGCACCTTCCAATGCACCTTCCCTGCGATGTGATTCAAGGGGTCGTCGCACATCCAAATGCAACCAGGCTGCAACAATTTCAAGTGGTCGTCACCCCTCTCCATACAGTCAGGGTGCGACGACCTCAAGAATCTTTTAGCAAGGGAAGGCCAACCTATAGGATGTCGCACCTTCCAAGAGGAGGCCCCTGGGACGATGTGGAAATTGACGCATTGTACACATGTTTCATTCTTGCAGCTCTTTTGAGAATTTGACGTTCTCGACAACCTCTCCTCTAACTAGCTCTGATACCACTTGTTGAAATTGCAAAGGATCCAAATCCATCCTTGGAGGAATTCATTGTCACCAAATCTCAACAAATTGATTGTCCAAATGTAACACGAATTTTCATTTATCCTTAATATTCCCCCTACTCCACTCTTAAGACCATTTGAGTGTGTTTCTCCATCAAACCAACCTACAGGTATGCCTCCTCGTAATTGGATCTTGCCTCTTTTAGGGATTGCCACTTTTGAAGTGTAACTCCCATTTTCAAACACTGTCGTGTTTAGTTCCAGCCAAATAAACTAGCATACCAAAGAAGGGAGGGTGAGAAATTTTCTCTAGGTGTTGGCCCAATATTCAAAACAAATAGAAGGAGAGTTCCCTTCCCAAAGATATTTTGTCTTTTGTTTAATTTTTATCCTATCGCAAACTTGTCTCGTAAAGGGACACTTAATAAATAGATGCATTATTGTCTCTGCTTCACTTGTACACACTTGACAAATGCGAGGACCTTCCCAACCTTTCAGTTGCAATGTGTCCCAAGTATGGATTTTGTTTTCAATGGATAACTGAGTAAATAGTTTGATTTTTTGTGGAATTTTCTAAGACCACATGTGTCTTTTCCAACCACCAATGGTATGATCCCAAAGTTTATTTGTTAAAGGAGAGTAGACAATTTTTACAAAAATGAGTCTCGAATTATCTCCCCTAGTCCATAAAAGCTCATCCTCCATGTTTTGTAGCTGCACTATGGATCCCAAGAGCACCTTGCACTAGTCGTCCCATTCCAATGCCAAATCTCCAATGAGCGACTATAAAAACCCAGTCATGTAGGTACGTCCAACTTGGTATAGATATCTAATAACACATGCTTTTACCACTGTAACAAGTACATTATCAAAAAAAAATTCCACTGTAACAATCACAATAAAGTTGGAATTTTCTAATTATTTTAATTTTTGAATCTAAATTTATTTTGATTATATATTCATTATTTTCTATTAAAATATTAATTAAATATAATAAAAAATATCAAACTACTCCAATTAAATTAAATTGGGAAAAATAAGGAAAATAGAGTAACACTAAACCATGCTTCTCTAAATGTCACAAGTGGAATGAATATAAAGTTAAGTTTCCCTTTAATCTTTTAGCATCCAATATATGTTTTATAAAAAAATGTTATGAATATAATATTTTAATTAATAAAAACTAATTAAATTTGATATTTCTTTTCAAATATAAAATACCATCATAAAATTATCAAAACATATCTAACAATGGTAAGCATAGAGTTGGAAATGTGCTACATTATAAAATTACCAAAACTTATTTAGAAATGGTCGATATAGAATTTGGAATGTTCTTCCATAATATGAGCAAGAATAAAAAGATTTTCTATTTTGACATATAGAATTGTTGATCATGAAAGGGAGTTGATTTGTGATAATGATTGAAGAACAATAAAAATGATTGTATACATTATTATATATAATTTTTAAATAAATTTAGTATTTTTTTTTTTTTTAATTTATAATATTTATGAAAACATATATATTGTTTTGTAAATAAAAGAATATTATTGTATAAGATTTAAATGAGTACAATGTTCATAGTTTTTTACTTGTTCACATGTGGTTTGCAAAAAAACTTAGAAAACATAATTGAAATTCTAAATATTATGTCACAAGTGTCATATTTATATGACGTGGCTAGTATCATGCACCAGAAAATGTATTTTACGCCATATAACATATCATGACTATTGCAAAACACCCAAGAATTTAAAAAAACTGAAAATATCTTAAGTTGGTTCATGATATGGAAAAAGAGAGAGAAGTTAGAGGTTTGGCGAACCCAGGCGTCCATCAATGTTGTAGGTGAAGACGAACCTTTGTCCATAGGTTGGACAATGTGTTTTGTTCGATGAACCCGAAAAGGACTCAAATAGGATGTACATGCGTTGATTGAGGATGCTCTAATTGTGAATTGGGTCATCGAGGTTCCATCACATATCCAATATCAGATGAAAGTGGTCATCCGAAAAACATCGTGGATTGATCAAAGGATGCTCAATTTTACCAATCGTGTCCTCATGAGGAGTTGTGTCTCCATCAAAACCTCCTGCTGGAATTTCCTCCATCGCCAGTATAGGGGTTGTGTTCGAGGCTATCCAATATGTCAACCAATTGGGGGTGAATTTCTTCCTCAACCACGGTGCCTCCTTGCTCCAAGGGTCAGGCCTAAGGATGGGTGATCATGCAAGGATCTGGTAGAGCTTCCAAAGGTTTCATCTTGAGAGGAGGAATTTATTCATATACACAAAATCTTACAGGATTAAGCATGGTATCATAGAGGGAAGGCGAATGAAAATCAAGCCAGTTCTGGCCAATGCCAAGAGAGACGGTGGTTGGAAGAGAGGGTTGTGATGGATCAAGCAAATTGCGTCGAGCAATGAAGCTAAAATATTGTGGCCCTATTTTGGGTTTACCATGCTCTCTGGGCATGGTGGAAGAATTGCAATAGAGAATGGGGCAGGGAGGCCAATTAGTGTTCTGGTCCAGATAAAAATAGGATAGAGGTACAACATCAGTGAGAGGGAAACTGAAGAGAGAGAGGATCATAGGAAAGGATATGACGGGACAGAGCGAAGAATGCTCACAACAAGAAATCTTGAAATGCCAGAAGAACCAAAGAGATGACTGAAAATGAAGAATGACAGACTGCCCGAGGGCTCTTACCTTCATAGAGGCCGGTGAAATGATCGTGGGGAGCTCCATGAAAGTGAAAGTGACACAAACTTGTTTCCTCATACTTGCTCCAGTACTCCAGCTTTGGTTTTTTTGGGGATCCATTAAATTCCTTGTGGTGTAGCAGTGCACTACCATAACTGCAGTGTGAGAGCCTGTCATTCAAAAAGGTTAGATATTTGACTAGCGGCTAGGGGTAATAACTCCCCTTGTTTCATTCACGCCATCTTTCTCCAGCTGGCTAACTATCATATCATTCGAGGAACCTATGAAAACATATATTATTTAGAGAGATTAAAAGGAATTTATTTGTGAAAATGATTTCCACCTAAAATAGAAAAACAATAAAAGTGATTATATATATAATTTATTTCAAAATTTGAAACTAAATTTGATATTTGTGTCGAAATGTGTAATATCATAATAAACGTATCCAAGCATCTATTTAGAGAGGTTGTAGACATAAGAGTTTGAAATTTTCTCAATAAAAAAAATATCAAAATATATTTAGAAATGGTAAACATAATGCTTGAAATATGTTGCAAGTTGTTACATAGTATGAGCAATAATTTTTTTATTTTAACATATGGATTTGTAGACCACAAAAGGGAACTAAACATCCTTCATTTACCAGTGACATCATGGTGTGATTACATGAGGAAAGAATTCAAATCGAGACAAATGGAGGATTTGATCAAGATATGGAATAAAATATCAAGTTCTTGAAGAAATTGTCCATGGGAACATATGAAGGCTCTAAATACTATGGATAAAGTTATAATATCTGGTAGTAAATCCAAGGTAGCCCATAAATTGTGATTGACAAAATATGAATGCTTAATCTCTCTATGGTAAATGAATACTTTCACATTGAGAAAGTGAATTCGAAAATAAGAATTTTTAGGAATGATTTGGTGAGGTTATGAAAGGTCAATAGGCCCCATGGGGTATCGTGCCACATCATATGAATCAGGAGGGATTCTAGCATTGGATAGAAGAATAAAAAATATTTGAACACCCATTTTATGATCCACTGACTTCGATTTTACAAGGTGATTGAGTTCCTTTGTTATCGATGAAATCAATCAGAAAGGATTATACTAAGCTAGGAGAAAAAGAGGATGAAGCTACCTCCAATTTTAAATCTAGAAATCTCAATCTCATTTATGGTATTTTTCATTTATAAGACCCTCAAATTATTGACATAACTAGTCGAATGGGAAAGAATAATACTAAGCCGTGTGAAATAGAGGATGAAACTACCTCCACTTTCAACTATAAGAAGGACAAACTAGTCCATGGTATTTTTCATTGAGAATACCCTCAAAGTGTTGAGAGAAGTTGAAATCAACACCGATGCAGGTATCTATAGTTGGATCCCAATGTCTATGAGGGTCTTAGCAAGTGTAAGCTGAAATGCTTGTATACCAATTATTCGAAGATAGTTATTCTCCACAAGTGATTGGTGAAACTTCTTTTCTAAAGGTTATATTTTAGATGATGGTTATGTGCCTCGATGAAAACACCTTATTGTTTGGATGAACTCCACCAATTATGTTGCAGATATTAAGTAGAAAGAGGATCTCTTAGAGGACATTCATGTGGACGATAAATTCCTACTTTTTTAAGCTAAAAAAATGGAAAATCAACCTATGTTGTTGAAATACAACATATACAAATATTCAACCATTATTATGGTATTGAAGTTAGGTAGAGGAAAGATGGTTTGTGGGTTTTTTTCATCTTTGCTCCAATGATGTGGTCGTAAGAAAACCCTCTGTAGCTTTACCAACTCATTCACACAATGTCTATCTTCTAGAGAAATAAGAAAAGGTTCTAGGAGGAGGTAATAGAGAAGGTGGTTTGAAATCTCCTTTCATAAAGAAAATCCAAGGAAATAATTGTCAAGTTTAGGAAAAGGATTGTGACACATTTCTTGCTTCTAAAAGTTTCTTTACTATTTAATTTTACACTCTTGTTGAGTATTAGAAAGATGATCCATGGTTTTTGGAAAGAATGGGGATTTTGTTTACCCTATGAATCTCAAAATTTAACCTATCCAATATATATGTTACCAAAATGCATGTTTGGGTACATGTCACAAATTTTCCTATACACTTGTGAGACTTAGATATTTTTGAAGATATCTAGAAAACCGTGAAAAAATATTTGAAACAATCTATAGGTTGGACTAAGATTAGTATTTTCACATATGTGTGTATATGTGTTGGGGTCACAATTGTTAATGGATTACTAGATAAATTCATACTTCAAAGGAAAGGCTCGAAGTTGACTCAAGAATTAGATTATGAAAATACAACTTTCAGGTGCTAAGTTTTTCAACAAGTA
>ML802517.1:333642-355357 GCA_009831015.1 Picea engelmannii | reverse complement strand
AATTGATTCTGATACCTCCAATATTTTGAAGGGAGTCTCAGGCCCCTCTTGGGCGAGACATACATACTCTAGTGAGGGAGGCCCCTTTTCAACCACTATATCCTATTTGTGTAGATTGGCCTTTTTGCTTTACTTTGGTGTGCTCTTTGATTATTAGTTCGCCTTAGGATTTTGTATTAAGTCGTGAGTTTCCATTGCTATGGTTAGTGGAGCCCCCATGACTCCCTTAGTTAGCACTACCCAACCCATTATATTTTCTCATTCCATGGAGACGAATCCTTTTGTATTTCCAAGTGGTACAACGAATCATGATACTTAGCCAATACCTTGGGACTCTAATCCTTTTTCTTTTGGTATGCCAGACATTTCTTTGCACTTGTGATCCTCTATATCGTCTTCTTATGTGAATCCTAGTTTTGGGTTTGGGGGCATGATGCCTCCTTTTTCTCCCTTTTCGTTTGGTGGGGTTCATATCCCTCAACCAACTCTTAGGATAGGAGGTTGGAATCCTCCTTCCACTGGACTCGATCCTAGCTTCACTTTTCCAGGATCGAGTGCTCAAATAGGTTGTCCTTTTACTTATTACATCCCGTCCATCTATCCTTCTTCCGCCATGCCAGTTCCTACAAACACTGATGGACCTCCTTTTGTCCTCTGGTGTTTAATCTAGGGGGCGTTAGTTTTATAGTAAGGTCAACCCCCTTCATGAAGTTCCTTCGTCTGGAGGCAACATATATCCTCACCTGAGTAACCCTTGTCATATCGCTTTCTCTTCGCAAGCGGATTCCTTGGTGATGATGCCCTTAAAACCCTTTATGAATCAGTTTGGAGGAGGATAACATCCTTCTGGAAAGGGCCATGGTGTATACTAGAACCATTCCTGGCCCACAATCTCTCAAAACTAGTATTTCCTGGGACCTTGGTCTCTGATGCCACAATCAACTGCTGCATGTCATGCTGGAAACAAAAGTCTAGTCACTGTGAGTCATACTGCACATACATCACCAACCTCTTCTAGTCATGTTGAGGATTCATCACCAAACCTTGCTAGTCATGTTGGAGGTTTGTCAAAAACCTCTATAAGTCGTGTTGAAGACAAGATACTAACCTCTGCAAGTCATGCTGGGAGCATGTCACCAGCCACTCCAAGTCATGTTGGGGGAATTCATACGATTGAGAAGCCTCGACGTATAGGATGTAAGCCCAATTTCCTTTGTAGGATTTAAAAAGGAAATAATCTAACTCGTTTGTGCCTTGCTATTGCAGTGGTACGAGAAGCGTGGTCCTTGTCTAGTGGCCCTCTGGGTTCTAAGTCGTCTTTGGTTTCCCAACATCATAATCCTTCTTTGGTTGATACAACATTTGTGTTGATGCAATATTTGGATAACACCACTCCTGTTTTTGGGAGCGATGTGTCTCTTGACCATGTTTTCTCGCATCCTGTTCAACCAACAATATTGTCGATGTAATCTTCGACTGACACCACTCATGTTTTGGGGAGGGATGCATCTCTTGACTGTGTTGTATCACATCTTGTTCAACTATAAATCTTGTCGATGCAATCTTCAAATGACACCATTCCTATTTTGGGGAGTGATATGTATCTTGACCATGTTTTCTCGCATCCTATTCAACCAGTGGTTGAAGAATTGGTTGTGCCAATTCAATCTTCGGTTGATCCCACACTTCTCTTGGAGAGTGACAAGTATAAGGAAGTGACATTGCCGATGCAATATTCGGTCAATCCCACTCTTATTGTGGAGGGTGATGTGTCTTTCGACCATTTCCTTGGCATTTCTAGTCCTGTACCTTCTGAACATGGGAGCATTCCACTCTCTCCAAGTACACTCCCTCTAAGTCCTAGGATGGTTTCCTTTGATTGGAATGATATTATAGATGAAGGATCCTTTGCAAGTATTTTATCCTCCTCTTCTTGGAAAGTTTTGGGTTGTCTCAAGGTTATGTCAACTACCTGTGAGTTGTTGACTTTTGACAAAAGTCCTTCACGGGAGCCCTAGCCTCCCCCATGCTATGTTTCTTAGAACAAAATCCTCCGAGTCTTGTTTAAGCTCTTTTATGACTCTCTAAAAAAGTGAAAATATTGCCGAGTGAACTTGTCTCTTTCACACTCGTTAAATGGATTTGAAAGGATGTCTATTTGGTGTAAGTTTAACCCTTTTTCTGACCAAGCAGACTTACTACGAACAAAGAACACTCTAGTCAACAAAGGCTAGAAGAGTTCTCCTGGGTATTATTTTATACTTTTTCGGGCCTAGGGGACTAAATTTATGAAAAAATGACATTCTTTGGAGTTAATTTGTAATTGCATTCCATTATATTGCTTTCAATATTGAGCCTATTATCGGTTCCCGCTTTCTCGTTATAAGCCTCTCATCTCAACTATTTTCATCACTAGCCAGATAGAGCCTTGTTTATATCCTTTGCAACTTGACACCTTGCACCCTAAGAGGAAAGATTCCCCCGAGTGTCCATGCCCCACATGCACTTCATTGCATTGAGCATAGGTATGTTCCACTGTTTGGAGCTAGTTGCTTACTCGCGACACTAGTTTCCTATCTTGTATCATAGCATTTATTTGCCTATGAAAAAACAAAACGACGGGCAGGAAAATAATATTATCTCATATCGGAAACAATCATGTCGCCTTTTAACAAAGCGCAAAATTTTGAGTCCACTTCCATCCAAAGTTTGTGTTTAGTTTGAACTTAGGAAGATGAGCTCGTTACTTAGAGTTTACTCCTCCGATTGGTGATTCTTCCAGTGCCTATGGAGAGTTCGTTGATGCCTCCTGCACCATGAGGATTTATCATCAATTCTATGCTTCCTAAGTTATCCATATGTTTCCTTCTCTTGCTCAAAGGATTTCTATAAGATTGTGTCGTCCTTTCCCAAAAACTCTTGACTTTGCATGTCGTCCATACCCTCAATGTGTCTCAGGTTCACATGAATTTGTAGTCCTACAATGCACCTTGGTCCTACTTTCATTATGGGTAGGTAAGCTTGAATCCAACAGTTGACATCTCCTCATTAGTCACTGACTGGGGGGTTTCCCTTGTGTTCAACGATAAGAAATCTATTCACACATTGGGATTCGTGAAGTGTCTTGGATGCCATTATCTTTATTGGTGGTTTCCTCACCTTTGTGGTAGTCTTCCTTATTAGATGTTATTCAAAGGGTCTTTTTTATGCACTATTTACATCTGGTGCATGCGAAAGACGCACATGAGATTTTTATCTTCCACCTGGACACTGACCTTTGAGATCCCATGGCGTCACCATCATGACCTTGGATGTCATCCAGAGCTAGGGTTTGCATCTTGAGGGAAGTTATGAGCTAGTTGGCATGTGTGGACATCATTCAGGGCCTTTGGAGGCCAAACACTATGCATCTGGGGCCCAACGTTCCACCTTGGGCGCTCAATGTCACACTAGAAGGGCATGAGATCACCCTTGGAGATGATTTCAGGGGTTAATTAATTTTAATTATGTAAAAACTGGATTTTGATGTAAACTGGCCATGTCGACCTTTATTTGACCTAAAATTAATTTAAGGTCACTGATTTTGTATAAATAGAGATAAAGTACTCTCATTTTTTCATCATCACTCATCACACAATAAATGTGGTCTGAAATTTGCTCCCTTTTTGGGAGTTATTGGCTGAAATAGGGAGGTGCACTTATCTCGGAGGCTAAAATTTGCAACTTGGATCATTTCTTGGTGAAGTTACTTGGCAATCTAGGGTTTTATTGCTTGATTATTCTTGGTGAAGTAAGTAAATCTGCAATTTTCATTTCATTTTGAATGGTTATGGTACATTTTCTTATTCATGTTAAAGATTATGAAATTGCTTGCTTGACAAACCCTAGGAGTAAAGGACTTAAGATACTACTTCTGTGCTTTTCATTTTCTAGACTTTACTAAGGTGATTTAACTTAGATAAACTTATAAATCCCTAAATGCTAACTCTTTAGAAGCCATTGTCTAGTAATAGTTTCCATTAATACCTTTCAATAAGTTTAAGGAAGGAAGATTTGCTAGGGCCTAAAATTGCTTACTCTCTAATACATTTGTCTTTAGGGTTTGGATGTTTGAGGCCTTGAAGTGCCAACACCTCCTCCATCCATCTCTTCTCCTTAGACACATATAATCATTTTTTTTATTACTTCCAAGAGAAAACCGTCACCTATAGACTCCATTACCCCTTAAAGGCACTAGTCCACTTGCTTTAGTGAATGATTGATCAAACAAACACTCAAACTCTCTTCCTTGAAGCTTTTGCTAACTTTTACTAACCTTAAACTAGACTAATTCACTAGTTAACTTGTTGTTGTTGCAAATATTTTCTACAACCATACTAATGTACATTAATTTGTTGCATACACCTACATAACTTGCATCTAACTTGCTCAGAAATTACTTGTGATAATTGCCAAACAATCTACTTGATAAATGCTAAGTGTACATGGTGTTTTCTCATAGTTCTAAGCACTAATACTTGCTATTGTTACAAAAGATTTCTACAGCCATCTAACTGCAACAAATTCACTGCAAAATTGACATTTAATGCTAGCTAGACATTGCTAAATTTGCTTGTGACAATTTATTATCATTCTGCTTAGTTAAAGCTACCTTTTCATTGTCTTTTCAAGCAATTCCAAGGCATATTTATTGGAGTTGTTACAAAAAACTTATTGATGTTATAAACTTTTATATTTCTACATATTTATATCAACTAGATTATTTTTCAAAGGTTCATGGTATTATGAAGCACTAACATCATTTGGTACTGCCATATTTTTCCTTTATTTTCTTGTTCTAGAAAGGTAAACTTATTTTACACTCTTGCTTAATCTTCCAAATACCTAAGAACCTTTAAAATTGAGTGACCAGTGAGAGGGGGGTATTCTTGTATCCTTGCTTTAGTTTCATCAACCTTTTAGGTCACTAGAGACGTCTCCTTTGGGGTAATATTGATATACTCCTAAACAAAAAAGGGTTTCCTTTTAAGGTGATAGTGATGGGTCACCCCCTTGTTACGCCAATATTTCCTCACTTGTCTTGGGATTTTGGAAAGTACAGATTGTACGATAACATTTTTGGTGCTGTTACCGGGGAACATTGAGTCAATATTCCTCAACGACACTTTTTCGAAAAGCCTTTCCCTCAAATCCTTCATCTTATGAAGCTTACCTGGTGACTCCACTAAGGGTGATTCCCTCACTCCCTTTGATAATCCTTAAAAGGATATCTGGCAACTCCACTGGCCTTTTCCGAGGTTCCACCTTACTCTCAACTTTGTGATATTTCCAAGATATGGGATCATGGCGCCCTCGGAACAAGTGTATCTGACTATTGATTTTGAAAATTTTCAAGGATACCCACATTATTTTTATATAAAATGGTTAAAGAACTCTCCAAGATTCAGAGGCCTCCCAATTACTCACATTGTAGAATTCTTGAAGTATATAAGTGAGATAGAATTTGAAGGGGAGGATGTTCTGGTAAAATTGTTCATACTTTCCCTGCCATTTTTTTTGCAAGATTGGATTAAGGTTTGTTGCGAAGATAAGGGTATACCATCTTTCGTAGACCTCATCAGTAGGTTTATTGAGTTTGTGAAACCACAATGCTAGACATATGAAGATTCCCTTCAAATTCTGGCAATATCCCTAGAGGACAAAAGATTCACCACTGAGATTGTAGAAGATCTCAGGGATGTATACCCTCTGATATAGAAGGAGAGATTTATGAACAAAGTTGTCAACCTCTTGAAGAGGAGCAATATTTTTCCCACAATTCAATAGAATGCAGTAAAGACTTGACTAAAAAAGTGAGTTATGAGGATGAAGCACTAGTATCCTGTCCCCTTTCCAATGAAGCTCTCCAAATCCTATCTCTCCTGCACAAGACAAAGAGAATGAGGTGAATCATTTTCCTTTCCCGGTTTTTTATGACACTCTGTTCTATGATTCAGAAGGTGAATAAGTAAAGGAACCCTTGAAAGAGCTAGGTCCTTAATTTTATTATGAAAGAGAAAATATGATTAAAGAGACAAGTCTTGGGGATGATGTATTCAATGCCCTTCCATTTGATGAAGTCATCCAAGCCTTTGACGCTCCTGCACAACAAGAAGTGAACACAATAAGTTATTTCCCTTTCCAAGGTTTTGATGATGATTTATTTTATGATTTGGAAAGTGAAGAAGTATTAGAGGAGCCCTTGGATGCATTAAATCCTTCATGTTATGATAAATATAGTGACATGGTTGATAATATTGATGAGTTTGTACATGTTGGAAGACATAAGTGGGACGTGATTGGTTCTGATGAAGATCCCATTTATGATATGGAAGTATATATTCAAATGTTTCTTTTACAACAATCATATGATGCTCCTAATAATTTTGATGTTTGGAAATAAGATGATGATATAATTACATAAGTTTCTCAAGCACCCAAGGATGACCCAGTGCAAATTTCTCCTAATGATTTTCGGTCATACCTTGAGGATTTTGATGAGTATCCCTTTGAAAACTTGGATTTATTCTATGAAGAAGATTATCAACCGTCCTTGTGCTCAAATTTTGATAAAGGTGAGGACATTGCTTTCCTGAAGCAGGATACTTGTGACAAGGTTGTCCAACTCCTTCCGATTTCTTTACCTCATTATGTCACTAAGGATGCAGTTGGGGAACATGTCTCTTGTTTCAAGTTTTCTTTCAGTAAAAACTTTTCGTTAGAATTCAAGGGGAGTTTGAATGCCTTAATACTTTTATTATCTCAATCTTTCAACTTTCCCTTGAGAAGTTGTCAGTTTCCCTCTAAGTTCTTGTTTATCCCTTCTCAGACCCCACAGAGTGATGAAGTCCAAGGTAGTCAACCCTCAGACTCTTTGAGGCACCCCTTTGAGTCCTTGACCTCTCACGATCCTTTTCTGATATGGATTGATCACTTTTCTGGAAGGGTGACTTGGCATGATTTTGTCCCTCCCTCCCACCTCCATGAGCTAGACTTTACGACTTCCTATGATATAATGCATGCTCTAACTCATGTTTATCTTGTTCTTAACTTGTGATTGTTTTGGTTTATGATGAAGCACAGAGGCAGGTGTTATGATACATTGCTAGCATGGTTGTACTGGTTGTATGCTTATACCTAGCATTTGACAGGTAAGTAAAAGTGAGTTAGGATAGGTAGGCATTTTCATCCATTGTACATACCATTGCATATCATGTTAGCATAGTTGTAGTTTAATTTTCATATTATATTGTCTCATTTGTATGTATGTATGCTCATGATAACATAATAGATTAGAGATGCTCTTTATTTTATTATATCATATATGAACAAGGGGTGATATCACCACCCTAAGGATTACTGATGCATTTTATTGAGATTTAGCAGGAACATGTCATACCATAGATGTTGAGGTTCTCATGCACTCTACGGTGAGAACATGTCCCTGAGTTGGAGCCATATGTTATCCCCTACCCTAGGGATAACTAAGGAGATCATGTCTCAAGGCCCACAGGTCCTAGACATGGAGTGTCGAGAGCCGGGTGACTTAAGCATGGACTCATAGGGACCCTCTTTTCTTCAGTGGTTCCCATTTATCATCGACAACAATATCCATCCCACCAGCCTAGTCTTGAAGTAGTAGTAAGACCTGCTCCATAAGGTAACGAGTCTGGGTATCATGGTATGTGTCACTCTGATTCTTGAAGAAATTGAACATGTTGCATTGAATTCTCCTTCATTTCATAATTTTTTCTTGGAAATTATGCTCTTTGACTTGTTCATACCTAGAAGGGTGACTTGATTCTTTAGTAAGTTGATCTCCCTTTATGATAGGTTTCTACTGGGTGGGTCTATAAAAGGTCATTGTCCATTCCCTCCATACTTACCACTTTTCATATTTAACCCTCTCATCTCTCCCCACCTTTGTTCGGGTATTGGGATTTTCCACACTAGGAAGGGTTGTACCTTGCCTTGTGGGAAGAAGGGGCTAAAGGCCTAGAGGGTAAAAGTAGCTCACAAGAGTTAAAAAGAAAAAGATGAAACCTTTGAGATGCTTCACCTAGGGATTCCCGGGAAAGTAGTAAAAAAATTCCCAGTAATAAAAGGGAACCTATAAGATAAATAAACACTCAAGGTATTAGTTGGTGGATAGGAGGTCTCATCACGAGCCAACCTATTAATACCATGGGCATATAGCGATATGACACTACCACCTATTTGGTCACCAAACTAAGGTAGTGGATCTTGGTGCCATAGCCAAGAGAAAGGGGGTCTCATCACTAGCCAACCTTCTCATCTTCGTGAAATGTTTGTGGATAATGATGTCACCTTTGGTCACAAAGCCAAGACAATTTCCCTCAACTCTTCCCTTGAAGCATAAAAAATGAAATATCAAAAGAAATAAGGCTAAGAATAAAAGGAAATGAATGGGATAGGAAATAATGACATCCATGACAAGGTGCAACTCACCCTCTACAAAGGCACCCACAGGTAAGGCTTACATTTCCTTGTTATCATTGCACCCCATGCCCAAACACTTCCCCACGCCACCTCATACACTTACATGACCTGGATTGTCTCTCGCCTGGGAAGCACCCCAAACTTAAGGAGGATTAGCCTAATAGGACACCCTGAGACCTTCTCCAAAACTGAATTGTTAAATTACATAACATATTTGAGCATTTGTCTGGGTAAAAGGGGGTTTGATGCACATGTTTGGGTAATTTAATTATTGGATTTGATTTACATGTTATGATCCCTATGACTTATGAACCCCTGGAGAGCATACTTGTTGTTACTATATGACCTTTCCTGGTGGACAGGTACACATGGGGAAATGATTATCTCAGACCTTCATGGCGATGAAATACCACAGATGGATGTTGTAACTCCAACCAGGGGCAAGAAGATGTTAGAGACTTGCACCAGGAAGAAAGAAGGACATTGCCCTGGGAGACACCCTGGAATACCTAGACCCAAGGGGATCTTTCTCTTCCACCTGGATGCTAACCTTTGAGAGCCCATGACATCACCATCATGACTCTAGACATCATCCAGAGCTAGGGTTTTCATCTTGAGGGAAGTTATGAGCTAGTTGGCACATGTGGGTATCATTCACAACCTTTGGAGGCCAAATGTTCTGCACCTGGGGCCCAACGTTCCACCTTGGGGGATCACTGTCACCCTAGAAGGGCATGGCGTCACCCTTGGAAATGATTTCAGGGGTTAATTAATTTTATTTATGTAAAAACTGGATTTTGATGTAAATTGGCCAGGTCGGTGTTTATTTGACCTAAAATTAATTTAAGGTGGCTGATTTTGTATAAATAGAGATAAAGTATTCTCATTTTTTCATCATCACTCATCACACAATAAGTGTGGTCTAAAATTTGCGCCCTTTTTGGGAGTTATTGGCTGAAATAGGGAGGCACACTTGTATTGGAGGTTGAAATTTGTAACTTTGATCATTTGTTGGTGAAGTTACTTGGCAATCTAGGGTTTTATTGCTTGATTATTCTTGGTGAAGTAATTAAATCTGCAATTTTCATTTCATTTTGAATGGTTATGGTACATTTTCTTATTCATGTTTTATGAAATTGCTTGCTTGATAAACCCTAGGAGTAAAGGACTTAAGATACTACTTATTTGCTCTTCATTTGCTAGACTTTACTAAGGTGATTTAACTTAGATAAACTTCTAAATCTCTAAATGATAGCTCTTTAGAATCCATTGTCTAGTTATAGTTTCCCTTAATGCCTTTCAATAAGTTTAAGGAAGGAAGATTCGCCAGGTCCTAAAATTGCTTACTCTCTAGTGAATTTGTCTTTAGGGTTTGGATGTTTGAGGCCTTGAAGTGCCAACACCTTCTCCATCCATCTCTTCTCCTTAGACAAGTATAATCATTTTTGTTATTACTTCCAAGAGAAAACCGACACCTATAGACTCCATTACCCCTTAAAGGCACTAGTCCACTTGCTTTAGTAGATGATTCATTAAACAAACACTAACACTCTCTTCCTTGAAGCTTTTGCTAAATTATACTAACCTTAAACTAGACTAATTCACTATTTAACTTGCTGTTGTTGCAAATATTTTCTACAACCATACTAATGTACATTAATTTTCTGCATACACCTACATAACTTGCATCTAACTTGCTCATAAATTACTTGTAATAATTTCCAAACAATCTACTTGATAAATGCTAAGTTTACATGGTGTTTTCTTGCAATTCTGAGCACTAATACTTGTTGTTGTTACAAAATATTGCTACAACCATCTAACTGCAGAAAATTCACTGCAAAATTGACATTTAATGCTAGCTAGACATTGCTAAATTTGTTTGTGACAATTTATTATCATTATGCTTAGTTAAAACTACCGTTTTCATTGTCTTTTCAATCAATTCCAAGGAATATTTATTGCAGTTGTTACAAAATACTTATTGTTGTTATAAAATTTTATATTGCTGCATCTTTATATCAACTAGCGTATTTTTCAAAGGTTCATGGTCTTATGAAGCACTAACATCATGTGGTACTTGAAAGCTGCTATATTTTTTCTTTGTTGTCTTGTTCTGGGAAGGTACACTTATTTTACACTCTTGCTTCATCTGCCAAAGACCTAAGAACCTTTAAAATTGAGTGACCAGTGAGAGGGGGGTATTCTTTCATCGTTGCTTTAGTTTCATCAACCCTTTAGGTTACTGGGGAGGTCTCCCCTGGGGTAATCTTGATATAATCCTAAACAAAAAAGGGTTTCCTATTAAGGTGATAGTGATAGATCACTCCCTTGTTATGACAATCTTGCCTCACTTTCCTTGGGCTTTGGGCAAGTACATATTGCACAATAACACCTATATAACTTTAGTGATTATGGGAGATCAGATTGTACTCCATTGCATACATATATCTTTATATTGATTACTCCATTGCATACATATATATTTATATGATTTTTGAGATTGGTTTTAATCCAAATTATTTTGAGAATGACATGAAGGAAAAAATATAACCGAGATATAAAAATGAAATACAAAAAAATATAGAAGAGAACACTAAAATACAGTGAAACCCAAGTTCTATGACTGAATAAGATAGACTAAGATAGAAAAACACTATAGAACACAAACTACTGGAAAAATGGGGTAGCTTATCTCTAAAAAGAAAGAGATGTTAGCTATGCTTCATTCACACATGCTTAAAGGGTCTCCTTCACCTCAATTATATATGAGAGAGTGAGAGGAGAACAATTCCCATGATGCATGTGGGATAAATTGGACTAAGTTTATAAAATTTATATATGAGAGGAGAACAATTCCCATAAAGCATGTGGGATAAATTGGACTAAGTTTATAAAATTCCATAGGCATGTAAAACACTAGGACTTCCCGGGCGGTCACCCATCCTAGTACTACTCTAGCATGAGCATGCTTAACTGTGAAGTTCTAATGGGATCTGGTGCATTAATACTATGCTGTAGGCATGTACATAAGACCACTAGGAAATCATTAAATGATGTCAGTAATTAAAAAATGAAGATGACATTACATTCCATTCCCCATCAAAAGGGTGAATATCATGGTTTATCAAAACTACAGGCTCAAAATGGTAATTCATTGGAAGAGGTGGATGGCCACTGAGATCCATCTGGATCATTCCCCCCCCCTTAGGAAGCAACATTGCGTCAAGTTCCCTTGAGAGACGAGGAGACTTCTGCTAAATCTGAAGCTTGGTGTGTTGCTTGCCTTGCTGAAGAAGTTGTCCTGCTTAGCTTGTTGAAGGATGTCATGAAATTGTTGCTGGAGGGGTTGGATTCGTTCAACCAATCTAGCTGCATGATCTACCTGAGTGTGGGAGGACTCTGTCAGTGAAGATGCAACATGAAGAGTATGAATGGTTATTTTATAACCTTGCTTGACTGGGTAGTGTGGAGGCACCCCCGTAGGTGCAACAAGAACTTCTTGGTACTCATCTACAATCTTGTCGATCTGCTTCTGCTGGATAGAAAGGTATTGGGTTGAGGCTGCAGTGGTTGCAATGTCCTTCTATTCACCTTCTGATCGGATTGTGAAGAGGCTAAACTTTGCAGTATGAGAGATTACTTGGTGGAATTGTTTTGGTGGGACAATAGTCAAAACTACCTCTGGTATTCGGTATAGCTGATCCCCTAGAGTAACAATGATGCTACGAGGTCAAGACTTATAAACAACATGACACCTCCACATATATGGCTGGCCTAATAGAACATCACAGAATTCCAATGAGGCAACATCACACAATATCTCATCCTTGAAGGGCTTGATGTCGTAGGACATGCAACACTATTGGCTGACACGAAGATCTTGACATTGGCGAAGCCACCCTATGTTGTATGGCTGCAGGTGTGGTGTTATTAGAAAATCCAACTGCTTGACAACCTCTGCTGAGATGATGTTCTTTTGTCTTGCACTATCAACAATAAAATGTAGTGGGGTCCCCTTCACCCACATCTATGAATGGAAGAGTCGCTTCCCCTCCTCAGGATCCTCTTCTGGTTGGATTGTTGTAGTTGCGACAGTAGCAGTGGGTTCTGCATCAATGATCTATCTCCTTTAATTATTTTCTGAATCAAGGTCCAAGTCGGGGTTCGACTCTTTGTCTTTGAGCTCGACCACCAATGATTTTATTGAGCGACATTCATCAGTGTTGTGCCAAGGGCTATTGTGGAACTCACACCACTTTTTTGTGTCTTTCTTAGACTTCCAGTTACCCTTCTTTTCCTACATATGGGGCTGGCTCTCTTGAGGTTGGCCTTCCTTTCTCTGTACATGCTTCTCCCACTTAATTTGCTGCTTGAATTTCTGCTCAATTTTGATTGCATATTGATAAGCGGATCCCAATGAGGAGATGTCCAATAAATCCATATTTGTTTGGATGTACATGTGTATACCACTGCGGTAATTCAAAACCAGGTGTTTCTCAGAGTCTTTGATACCCAGATTTGAGCGCAAGGTATGAAAGATGTTGGTGTACTCCAATTGTTAGGGACCTAACCCCTCACATAGGTAGAACAATGTATTCTGATGTAATAAAGGTCAATATTAATAAGGCCTTGCAATAAAGTAGAATAAGTCGAATGTAAGAAGACCTAATAGAAGATTCTTCTTCTAGAAGGATCTTCCTCTAGATGGTTCTATTGATAGACATATTTAGTATAAATAGGAGTTGAGGGTATGAGAACCCTAGCTTGGATATTATTGTAATAGAGCTTTGCTCAACTGGAGGTTTCCCCCTCGAAGAAGCTCGTGAACATTGCTCTTAGAATCAAAGTGCTCTTTCTGGTGTTATTTTGATATCATTTTAGTGTTATTGTGGTGTTGTTCTAGTTATATTGTTGTTTATCTGCCATTTCTAACATTTTATTTCTATTCTGCATACTTTTTATATCTGAAATATTACAACTGGTATCAGAGCACTTTCCTCGGCATAAATTTTGGGTTAATTTTTTTCCAGGGTAGAGACGTATTCCGACATCTTTAAGCCACAAAGATCTCTTGTTACACGCATAAACCTGTGGTTGAGGGATTCATACACACAAGAAATACAAGTGGTACTTAAGAGCACATCTGTTGGCCACCCTTGTAACCCCTGTTGGTACCCCTTCGAGTGATAGCGCATCAGACAACACTTGTGTACAAATCGACCTATATTTCCTGAATCCCTCTTTAGATAAACCGATAGGTCGCCTGACTGCTATAGTGCCACTGAGAAAAAAACTCGGGAAGATACTCTCTAGTACCTGGATATTTGGGTAGTACGACTAAGGGAACGGTCTAGCCTCCTTAGTTAGTGCCCTGAGATATTGGGCTGAGTACTACTGTTGGACCCCACACGTATATCAGAGAGCTATAGCATAAGGAAAACCCTTGTCTGTAGAACCCTTGAATACCTAACCCTTGGGGACGGAAAAAAAAAAAAAAAAAACCATACAAGATCTATTGCCGCGCAACTATGTTCGGTTTGCAAAATCACTACACATTTCTTCCTGGTTAAGCATTTGGGAATTTCATCATTGCAGTATTCTTCAGGCCAGAGTATAACTCCGCAGGTGTAAAAAAAAAGAAAAAAGTCTGGAAAGTTTTTCACCATTATTTTAGACCTATTCCATTGGATTTATTTCTTCTCCCTTATCACATTCATACATATCATTTTTCAGAAAAATGTTTGACCCCACCCACCCCGTTTTGGTTCCCTCGTCATCATGGCCCATACTCGTAGCCAAGACTTGGAAGCTCGCTTCAATACCTTGCAATCTAATTTCACAGAGACCCAACAAGAACTTAAACAACTTAGTGCCAATGTTGCCGCCATCAATACCACCATGCAGTCCTCCATCACTGTCTCAATCGAGGAACTCAAACAAGACATGACTACCCATCTTGAATCTGTCGTTTCAATGATCTGCACCAAGATTCATATCCCTGCAGATAACCCTTTATCTGACCCACCTCCATATACCGTAGCTTAAACTTCCTCTCATTCCCATAATTTTTCATCCCCATCACTTTCAGTGTGACCTACGCCTTCCGCGGGTGGATGTGACCAAATTTGATGGCTCAGATCCCACTGGTTGGGTAACCCAAATGGAACATTATTTCTCTTTATACAACATTACAGATGACTTGGGAAAACTCTGGTACGATGTTCTCCATTTAGATCAAGAATGTTGGCAATGGTGGCAATGGAGAAAAAATTCTCGTCAAGGGTATATTTCTTGGACACACTTTGTGGAAGAGCTTTATGAATGCTTTGACATTGACACCAACCATTTAGGCCGTTTGACAAAGTTGAAACAATCCAGAACAATGGAGGAATTTATATATGATTTTGAGCACCTGGATTTTAGGACAGAGGGCATGTATGATGCCTTTTTCCAAGAATGTTTTATCAGTGGCCTCAAGGATGAGATTCGTGCCCATGTCCTCATGGCTCGGCCTCAGATTTGGGTGGAGGCTAATAAAAGAGCTAAAGAAGCACAACAAGTTGTATCTTCTCAAAACCATAAACCCTCCTTTATTCCTCGCACTAAACCAGTGAATCCCACTACTCCCTCCACTCAATTAAAGATCCAAAAATTGACTAGGGTTGAAATGGATGAACGCCAACTCAAAGGCCTTTGTTATAATTGTGATGAAAAATATTTTCCAGGCCACAAATGTAAGGAACAAAAGATATTTATGGCCATCTCAGAGGATATTTTGGAAGAGGATGTTGGAACTCCCCTTGTGTTTGAGGCACCTGAAACCACTAACATAACACCCCCCTCAGGCCCTCCCAGAGTAGAACTGGTCATTTACCTAAATGCTCTCACTGGCTTCTGTACTCCCCAAACCATCAAGCTAATCGGTCACATCAAGCATAGGAAGGTCATTATTCTCATTGATAGTGGAAGCACCCATAATTTTATTCATCGCCGCATTTCCCAAGAAACTCATTGCTATATCCATGCAATTAATAATTTTCAAATCATGATTGCCAATGGCGGCTCCATGAAATGTGGAGGGCATTGTGAAAATGTGCATCTCCAAATTGGTGACTGCCACCTGAAATCTCATATGTTTTCTATCGACATGGGAGGTTGTGACGTTGTGTTAGGTGTAGACTGGCTAAGGACTTTGGGTCCCATTCTCATGGATTTCAAGGAATTAACCATGCAATTTGACCAGGAGGGCCAAAAATATAAGTTCCAAGGCATCACCGTCGGTAGACATGAGATCATTAGTTCCCATCGCATGGAAAAGCTGCTAAGAAAAGGTCATTCTGGCGTTATTGCCCAACTCCATGCCATACAAGCAACTGAGACACCCTCTATGCCAAATGACCTCCAATCCATCCTCTCTAAACACCAGTTGGTATTTTCCACTCCCTAGGGACTCCCGCCTTCCTGTGGTGTTTATGATCATTCCATTCCCCTTATACCAGGAAGCCTTCCTCCCAATATCCGTCCCTATCGTCATCCCTTTTCCCAAAGGAATGAAATTGAGAAAATGGTTCAAGAACTGCTTAACGCAGACGTTATCCTCCCTAGTACAACCCCCTACTCTTCTCATGTGGTCATGGTCCTGAAGAAAGAAGTTTCTTGGCGCATGTGTCCTGACTTCCGCCCCTCAACAAACTCACCATTAAAGACAAATTTCCTATTCCTGTCATTGATGACCTCTTGGATGAATTGAGTGGCGCCCAGTTCTTTACTAAACTTGATCTTCGTTCTGGCTACCACCAGATCCATATGAAAGAGGAAGACATTCCTAAGATTGTATTTAGAACTCATGAGGTCCACTATGAGTTTTTGGTCATGCCCTTTGGCTTGTGCAATGCCCCCTCCACCTTCCAAAGCCTCACGAATCATGTCTTTCGCCCTTTTCTCCATCATTTTGTCTGAGTTTTCTTTGATGATATCCTCATCTATAGCAAAACATGGAGAGACTATCTTGCTCATGTGGACCACGTTCTTCATCGACTCTCTCAACACCAACTTTTCCTGAAACAATCTAAATGTGCTTTTGGCGCCTCAGAAGTCGAGTACTTGGGTCATATTGTTGGCAAGAATGACGTTAGGGTGGATCCTAAAAAGATTGAAGCTATGCAAGAATGGCTTCACCCAAAGACTCTCAAAATATTGCGAGGATTTAAGGTCTTAACAGGTTATTATCACAAGTTTGTTAAGAATTATGGAAAGATTGCGACACCTCTCACCGCACTTCTTAAAAATAATTCTTTTACTTGGACTCCAACAGCTGCTCAAGATTTTCAAACCTTGAAGATGGTCATGTGCACCACTCCATTCCTGACCCTTCCTGATTTCACAAAGACCTTTTTCCTGGAATGTGATGCTTCAGGGAAAGGTATTGGCGCTATCCTTATGCAAGAGGGTCGACCTTAGCATTTACCAGGAAACAACTCTCTGAACGAAATTTGGGCAAATCAATCTATGAAAAGGAAATGTTGGCTATTCTGCATGTAGCTGATTTGTGGTGCCCTTATCTATTGGGGCAATGCTTCCAAATTAAAACAAATCATTAAAGCCTCAAGTATTTTCTGGAACAACGCATTTCCTCCCCAGAGCAACAAAAATGGGTGACTAAGCTCTTTGGATATGATTATGAGATCATTTACAAGAAAGGCAAAGAAAATTTGGTTGTGGATGCACTTTCCCTAAAATATGAAGATGAAGGCTCCCTTTTTTCTCTCTCCTTCATTGTACCAAATTAGCTCCAAGCCATTTTCCAGGAATGGCTACATGATCCCAAAAGTTCGCATCTGATACAACAATTGTAGTCCAATTCTCCAGTTTTCCCAGTGTACTCTTGGCTCCATGATGAGCTTCGATACAAAGGTCATTTTTATTTAAGTAAACAGTCAAAACTTAAATCCACAGTGCTTCATGAGATTCATGTTACACCCACAGCTGGGCACTTTGGGTTTACCAAAACCTATGATAGGGTCAAACGTTCTTTTTTCTAGGATGGTATGAAACATGACATTCGTAATTTTGTGGCCGAATGTAATGTGTGTCAACGCAACAAGGGCCAAACAGTCAAATCTTCTGGCACACTACAACTGCTTCCGATTCCACCTGCTATTTGGAGGGATATCTCTATGGATTTTATTACAGGCTTACCTAAATCGGCCAATAAATCAGTCATGATGATGGTAGTTGATCGCCTTTCCAAGTATGCTCATTTCTGTGCTCTTTAACACCCATTTACAACATCCACAGTGGATCAAATTTTCATGGATCAGGTCTTCAAGCTTCATGGCATGCTGCATTCTATTGTTTCTGATCGTGACCTAACTTTCACCAACAATTTTTGGCAAGAACTATTCAAGATACAAGGCACCCAATTGCATCTCAGCACAACTTATCATCCCCAGACGGATGGTCAAATTGAAGTTGTCAACAAGTGTTTGGAAACATATTTGAGGTGTTTTTCATCAGAAAAGCAAAATCAATGGGCTCAATGGTTACCCCTAGCTGAATGGTGGTACAACACTTCATACCATACAACTACCCGCATGAATCCTTTTGAAGTGGTATATGGACAAAAGCCACCGCCAATTCTCTCATATTTACCAGGTGTATCAAAGGTCCAGGCGGTTGATCAAACGCTTACACTTCGAGAGACTATTCTCCGTACCCTCAAAGAGAATTTGGTCATGGCCCAGAATTGCATGAAGCAACAAGCAGATCAAGGTCTCTCTGAACTTCATTTTGCAGAAAGGGATCAGGTGTTTCTTCGACTGCAACCTTACAAGCAAGCTTCCCTCAAGGCCGACCATTTTCAGAAGCTGGAGCCCAAATTTTATGGTTCTTATACAGTTCCCAAGTGTGTGGGACAGGTGGCCTATCAGTTAGCTTTGCCCAGTCATTCTAAGCTACATCCTGTTTTTTATGTTTCATGCTTAAAGAAGGTGATTGGAACCCGTTAGGGACCTATGTGAGGGGTTAGGTCCCTAACGTGTCCTCCCCCTTAAGAACAACCTTGTCCTCAAGGCTTGAGATGTGGAAATTGATGTAGAATGGTAGTTGGTTCCTAAGTGGCATCTGTTGGAGTTGTATCTTTCCACTGGACTAACACTTCCTCCTTTAGGGCATCTACAAAGGCCGCCCAAGTGGGTTCTCTCCCAAATAGTGTATATTCATCCACGACATACCTCTCCCAATAACATTCCCACCAAGATCTGACATGGGGAAGGGATTTAAGGAGCGCTAAGGTGATCTTTTCACTGTAAGATTTTTTTTGGACAGAGTAATAAACTTCTAGCATATTCAACCATTTTTTTAGAGCATCTGCATCTATCTAGCCTTCAAATAAAGGGATATCAAAATTGACTTGTACCTTGAAGGGCGTCACACTTGCAAAATTTTTGTTTGTCTAAGATGTCTTGGTTGTCGCCATCAGTAGTCTTCGAAGGATCTGAGCGAAGTTGTCCATCATTTCATTCCTTTGTTGCACGAGGGCTTCCTCGAGCAACATATTGAAAGGATCTCATTCTCTGTCATCTCTCTTTTCTTCCGCCATGGGAGGTCACTTAAGCTAGTGAGAGTGGTTGTCCTCAAGCGAAACTAGCTCGAGACCCAAATCTCTATACGCTGACCTCGTCGAGGACCTGCTATGAGAAATGACAAGGAGAAAACTTTTCTAATACCACTGATTCGAATTATTTTGAGAATGGCATGAAGGAAAAAATATAACCGAGATATAACAATGAAATACACAAAAATATAGAAGATAATAGAAAAATACACTGAAACCCAACTTCTACTACTGAATAAGATAGAAAAACATTGTAGAACACAAATTGGAAAAATGGGGTAGCTTATCTCTAAAAAGAAAGAGATGTTGTCTATGTTTCATTCACAAGAAGCTTTACATCACACTCCATTGGATGCTTAAAGGGCCTCCTTCACCTCAATTATATATGAGAGAGTGAGAGGAGAACAATTCCCATGATGCATGTGGGATAAATTGGACTAAGTTATAAAATTCCATAGGCATGTAAAACACTAGGTCTTCCCGGGCGGTAACCCATCCCAGTACTACTCTAGCCTGAGCACGCTTAACTGCGAAGTTCTAATGGGATCTGGTGCATTAACGCTATGTTGTAGTCATGCACATAAGACCATTATGAAATCATTAAATGATGTTTGTAATTAACAAATGAAGATGACATTACATTCCATTCCCCATCAAAAGGGAGAATATCATGGTTTATCAAAACCACAGGCTTAAAATGGTGATTGAATGGAAGAGGTGGATGGCCATTGAGATTCATCTGGATCAGGTTTCTACTGGGCCTTGTTCATGACTATGACAACCCATGGCATGTGTCTACTTTGTATTTCCTATTCATAGCCATGAACAACTATTTGGTATATTTCCACATGGATCTGCATTGTAATTCAAATTGGAAGCCATGTGTACAAAGTCACTATGGATTGTAATATTCTCATGAGAAACTAGAACTTCCAACTGAGTCTCCAAAACTCCACTTCTGGAAATTATAATGTATTTCAACCATCACAGATACACCTCTGACCTCACACATTAGGGGGCATCTGTTATAGAAATTTTTGCCTCATCCCATGCAACTTGCTTAGATGACCTTTCCATTTCCATATGCATACTTGAAGTCCCATGTTGTACCTTCCAGAGCCAAAAAATCATATTTTTCCTCATATATGTGCCCTACTAGTTAGACAACATGTGTATACGCAGGTTGCTCCATTACAACCCACGCACATCGGGTTTGGTGCTCAAAATTAAAAATTGTGTCGGGTTTCCATGTCACATCACGAGATCCATGATCTTAGACCTTCCATATATCGGAAACGTTCTGACCCGACCCTTCAGTTCCATTTGAAGGTTATAAATTGGGCCATATCCAAGCTGTGGAAAGAGAGAATTCAACTTTTGAGAGAAAAGATACTCTGGAGAAATTTCACTTCACATTGAGTCTGCATCCCTTTATTCTTAAAAGTATGAACACATTGTTCAACCCCCAAGCTCTTCCTTCTTTGGTGGAGAACCTCATTGTCTCCTTTATATGAGTTTGCCTTTGGTGGAGGCCCAGCCGGAGGGACTTAGTTTCTCAGTTCCAATGTGTGTCATTACAAAAGTTTGTCACTTATACACTTCTGTTGATCATTTTTAATAGACATATTATTTTCTTGTCCAATTGATATCTTGCAAATATTTGAATTATTATTCCATGGACATATTTTCCATGAATGCTAATGGATTATGTTATTTTATATGCTAACATTATATATTATCAACATATGCTTGCATATCTTGGTTGTTGATGACAAGTTGCAGGTATAAATCTTTTAGTTGCGTTCTCAACGATGGTCTTTATCAAACGTCCGGACAAAGTAGGCTCTTGATCTTGTCCTGTTATCATTTCATTTATATAACATACTTGTGTTGGATTACTTAGAGGGGGGGTGAATTAGTAATAGAGCAATTTAGTCCTTTTTAACTATATAATACATGTGTTATATCAATGAAGCATTATCACCCAATAACTATAGAGTAAATAAGCAATGGACAAATGAACAAACATACACATACACATACACAGTACACCAGTGTTTTACGTGGACACCCAAATCGGGAGAAAACCACAAAATGATTTTTCTTATATGTCTTGAAGAATTACATTCATTGGAAGCATCAACTTCCTTTGTTTTCCAGCTGCATCTAGAAGGAGGCTCCAACCCCCTAGTTTCTCAGGCTACAACTTGAGGGAAGCTCAAATTCCCCAATTCTCTGGATACAACCAGAAGGAGACTACAACCCCCTATCTTTTCCAGCTACAACCGGAAGGTGGCTACAACCACCTGTCCTTGACCCGTCCTGCCACCCTGAAGTAGAAGTAGAATGATGGAACCATTGTCAACCTGTCACTGTGAGATATACAACTGTAAACCTGTACAAATAAATCTGAACCATGCATCAACCTGTACCTCAACCTGTAATCAACCTGTACCATAAACAAGTGCATCAACCATGCACCAACCTGTACCAAATAACCTATAATCAACTTGTACCATTAACAAGTGCATCCAACCATGTACCAAGTATGTACCTATCATGTGTCAACTACTCATCAACTATGACTCATCAATATGT
>ML802517.1:292715-303139 GCA_009831015.1 Picea engelmannii | reverse complement strand
ATCCTCCTACCAGCCTGCGAGCCATTAATTTTCAGGGCCAGCGAGCCGCTTTTGGTTCTTCGGGCCAGTGGAGTCCAAATACGGTATTTAATTCTCGGTGGAAGTTAACGCCACCTTTTCAGGTGCCTTCCACCGCCATCGTGGTCTCTTTTCTGCACTTCCCCTCATCAACAGTCCTACAATAAATTCATAATGTTATTTACATTTATCGACCTCCTTCATAAGGTCCATTCACATACTACATTCACATTTTCATCATGCTTTAGCATGGTAATTCCTGTATTAGGATTAATTACAAATTTGGGGGAAACAGGGTGTTACAATATTGATCATAATTCACAACATTTGATAGGAAAACTGAGAGTCTGAGAGGACATGATCATGATAACCATTAGACACATTGATGATACACATGCATTGGTGGTAGATTTTTGTTGGAGGGCCTCGATGGCACATGATAGTTCAGATGGTGAGCTTTCCCTTGATGTTTTCCAGACACTTAGGGAGAGAGTGACTATGATGAGGACCGACTACCAACAACTATTGATGGATAGAAATTACCTCTTGGAGGTTGTAAATATGTATCATAGAGCGTTGAGGGAGAAGGAAACTGAGGTGGACTGAATCACTCATGAGTTGGTAATCACATGGGAATTCTTGGAAGGAGCACAAAAGACCCTTTAAGAATTAAAGTACATATTAGAAGAGCTCCTTGAGGAGACAATAATGGATCCACTACATCTATCTTAATAGGGAGTCAGATGTTTACTTCAACTACTTCGTCAGAGGATGTTAGTGGTTTGGTAGAGGAGTTCCAGATGATGTATGAGAGTGAGGAGTACCTAGGATCATTGATGCTTATGGAGAGATGTGATCAGGATACACAGGAGGATGCTCATGTGCGACAGTGATCACCATTCATAAGGGGTTCTACGATAGTTGGTCCTACACATACACACAAGTATTCCAGAGTCGGGAGAAGATATGAGGGTGCATTAATTTGGGTTCTAGGATTAGTTGACCGAGCAATACACTTAGGATACATGATGGTACATGAGGATATAAAAGCTCGCATGGGTATACAGGGGCATGTAGAGGTGTATAGTGGGATCCCGAGAGTTGTATGGGAGTGCAGGGAGGAGATATACTTGGTGGGCCATGGAGATCACATTCTCAGTAGTAGCGGTCATATGAGTGATGAGCTACCTACCATTGTACATGAGGACATGTGATTAGTGTGGAATCCAGGCGATTATTCACCTTAGATGTCTATGGATGAGCTTTTGGTCAAGTCCTTGGGATTGACCAAAGCATATGATACTTCCCAGTCCTACATACAGTTACAATTATTTATGTTATCCTTCCTCGATAATTTCATAGTTGATCCCTCATATTAAATAATGTATTTTGTTAATTTATGAAAGGCCAGAGTGTCGAAACAATTAAAAAAGGCTAGTGTGCCTAGGAAATGTAATTTTTTTATCGTTATTAATAATAAATACATCATTGGCTGCTAGACAGACAAGGACTAGAGTTCTAGGGGGCTATGATTCCATAAGAGAGGAGGCTTGAGGGGCTAAGTATTTATTTTATATTTTATTTACCCATTTTTGTTTTAATGGAGAATATCCGTTACATGAGCTTCTTGGGGGAAGGACATGTGGTTCTTTAATTCCAGGAAATATATAAACCCATCTTTGGTTTGTTTAAGGGTTCACTCACTCATTGTTCATTGTTCATTGTTCACACCTTTCATTCTATTCTCTTTTTCCATTCACTCTTTCACCCATTCATTATTCCTCATTCCTTTTGATCTTGGCCTGGGAAAGAAAAACAAATTGTTTGAGAGGAACCATTGTTTTGTTGGTTGTAATGAATGTTGGTGTATTCCAACCATGAATTAATGCATGCATGTCTGAGATGCATTGGAATGTGTTACGTTTTTCTCACATCTGTGAATCCTGATATTCCCAGTATGGATATTCTTGACCAGATGCATTGGATCCCTGGAAGGAGGTGGATAGCCTGAGGGACTGCATGGTAGAGAAGGGAGTCTATTCTCTTGGGTTGTCCATGCTAGATAGAAGAGAGCTGGTGTACTTTGGATTGCTGTGTGTGTTTTGAAACCTGTGAGAGCTTGAGTGTTGAATGGGTTGGGAAGCTGAGTGACACCCTGGAACCGTCCTTGTGGATTCATAGCCTTGGCTCGGGGGTGACATTGTTGTTGAGATTCATAACAAGAGTGTGTATAGTTGGGTGGAACTTCCTTGGTCTGCAACCAGTTGGTGATTCATTTCATTAAACATAAGTGCTCTTTGTCATGGTTTTATTTACATGTATATTTATTTTCACTGTGTATTAATTATAATATATGAAATTCATGTTTATAATGTGCATGCTTGATGATTGTTTTTGTGTATGGAATTATATTCATTTCTTTTATGTTGTACCATGAATCTTGATCTCTGCATGTGAATATTTCATGCCTTGTTGTTAATTAAAAAATAATCATAATTCGAAATCAGTCCAGAAGTGAGTTTTGAAGTAGCGTGGCCAGCCCGGGGGTGGTTGGGTGTGTTACATAATAGGAACCTAATATATTTTAACTTGGAAATTGGGGAGAATATCTCACCAAAGTTTATCCTCTTAACCCAAGAACTTCCTTTCATAAGCAACCTTACCTTCTGGGTTTCAACCTTGCCATGTAAACCAATCTTGTTTTTAAACACCCACTTGCATCCAATGGGTTTATATCCATTTGGAAATCATACCAATTCCCATTTATCATTATTTCAAAGTGAAACCATTTCATCTTCCATGACCAATCCCTAGAACTCATTATCTTCCATCTTTGTTACCCATTTCATAGTTCTAGGCTTATTAGTGTTAGTAAATAAAGAAAATCTACATTTGAAATAAGACAGGTCCTATAATTATTCCTTTCTAGTTTCTTTCTTTTTTTGAGTTGACCTCATTAAAGTTTGAGGTGTGTTTTCTTCCTCCTCTTTCAATCTCTCTAAACCTTTCTCCTCATTAGGTTCATCATGAACTTCTTGTTCATTTTTGTCTCATCTTTATTAGTCTTGGGTGCTATTTGAACCACTAACTTCTTCTTATCCTCTTATGGAAGAACCAAAGTGGGAGAAGGATTAACTTCTCTAAAAATAACATTCAAGCTATTCAAAACTTTTCAAGCCATGTGATCCCAAATCTTGTACCCTTTCACACCAATTCCATAGGAGATGAAGATACATTTCATAACCTTATTATCCAACTTTGACCACTTCTCCTTAGGCACATGAGCATATGTCTCACAACCAAAAACTCAAAGACATTGAAGTGAGGGATTTTTTCCCATCCATATCTATGTAGGGGTGTTATCCACAAGATATAATATGGAAGAATGTTAATCAAGTATCATGTAGTAGTAACCACTTCTTCCTAAAGATTCTTCTCTGAGTCGGCTCCATTAAGAATAATCATAGTTATCTCTATCAACATTTTTTTCATGCATTCTACAACTTCATTCTACTAAGTGGTATATAGTGTTGCCTTATGTTTTCCAATGTCATTCTCCTTACAAAACTTATTAACCTCTATAGAAAAAAATCACCACCATTATCATTCCTTCATGCCTTAATCTTCTTACAAGTATGATTTTCCAAGAAACATTTAAACTCCTTAAACCGACAAAAAATATCAAATTTTGTTCTAAGAAAATATACCCATGTCCTTGGAGAATAATAATCAATGAATGGCACATAATACCAAAACTTAGAAATTGAAGGAACTTTTACTAGACCAAATACATTAGAATGAATTAAGTCTAATAGCTTAGAAGATTTATTATAATTAAAATAAAATTGAAAACAATTCTATTTTCCATATATGCAATGCTTGCCAAAATAAAATTTAAGAGCATAATCATTCATTCCATCAACAATTTTTTTTTTTTCAAGGCATGTAGGCCCTTCTTAGCTATATGGCCCAAACTTTGGTTCCATAGCATTGTCTTTTCTGCAAATAACTTTCTTTCTAAAACACAATCTTGTTTGGATACAAAAAAATAATGAACATCAAAAGTATATATATATTTTGATTATGAATATGTAGATCCTATAGATCTCTCTAAGGCAGAAATGGTAAAACTATTACACTAAATAGTGCACACATCAAGCTTTAACAAAGTTCCCACACGAACACCCATAGGGACCACCATATCTCATCGAACCATCTTACACCATTTTTCAAAGAAAATAACCCACACACCTGCATCATTAAGTGTGCTTGCAAATATTAGGTTTCATTCCAGACCTAAAATGTATAAAACTTCATTGATCCCCTTTACTCTTCCATCAGGGAATTTGATCAAGACTTTACCACGAACGAATATGGTAAGAGGAGAGTCATCAACAAGGTATACCATTTCACCATCAATTTCTCATACACTAAAAGCTAGTGTCAGTGGGAATTCATATGGAAAGAAGTTTTAGAGTTTATCTTCCATGCACTCTAGCTTACATGGGTTGTCAAAGCTAGAACAAAGGAATCTCCACCATCCTCTTCAAAATATTTTTTAGTTTCATTTTCAAATATTTCTTTTCCTTCTTATTTTTCTTTTTCTCTTCCTTCCAGTCTTTTATGAGTTGTTTACCCTTGCTATAATTCCAACATTTTGCCTTGGACTTTCTAGGAGACTTATGTCTACCATAAGATTTGGATCATCCATGTTCCATGAACATCCAAGGCCTCATTGGTGGATTCAAAAGCTTTTCGCCTCACTTCCTTTGAGAGTAAATTAGCCACAAGTGCATCAAGAACCAATATCTTTACAGTGCTTCCAATCCGGGGAGCGTTAATGACCTGCTACTCACTCAATCATGCCTTCTTGTGCTCACAGGAGACCTGCACAAAATTCTCCTTGGCTCACCTGCGATACCTACTCAACCTGCTCTGATACCACTTGTTGGGCAGTGAAAGCAAAACAAAGAATAGTAACCATAGCATCAACAAGAAAGATTAAACCGAGAACAAAAAACCAAGAACAACAATCACACAATTGAAACAATGATTTATGTGGAAACCCAATGAGGGAAAAATCTACGGCAATGATAATCGATATTCTTTTTATTCAAGGGAGAATTACAATAGCCAAGCCAGACATACAACCATCATCTCCTCTCATACACACAACACCTCAGTATTGCGTCTTGCTCTCACACACTCACTTCACATTGCACTCACACCTCTATGGGTATGCTCGTATATATAGAATCTCTCAAACAATTAGACTAACTGATTATAATTAGATCCACTAGTTACACAATCTGTTCACAAAAGAGTGCATGCATGCTCATTCCTAACATCGCTAACATAATTCCATTATGGAAAGTCGTCAATCCCATCCGCAACAAGGGGACTCATAAATAGGTGCTCATGTTTGGTTAACAGAACGTTTTAGAAGATTGATGGTTTTTTCGATACTCATTCATTATATCCGCCTATCTTTGTATCGACGAAAAATTTGCATTCTAGACTAACTGATTATAATTAGATCCACCAGTTACACAATCTGTTCACAAAAGAGTGCATGCATGCTCATTCCTAACATATCTAACATAACTCCATGCATGTGCATGTAACCGCATGAGAAATTAGTTAACATGTTTCCAACAAGCATGTCACCTGTTCTAGTTTGAAGAAGTGTACTACTAGTCCAGCAAAGTGTGCTCAGCACTCTCGCTTCCCCTCTCTACGTTCCGGAAAGGTATAATCCCTCCTTTACAACACCATGCTTGGATCTATTCTATATATTGCCATGTCTGCACTCTCGAGCAACAATGTGCTTTGATCTATTCAATATATTGACATGTCTACAATGCAATACTTTTATTTCTTCAACGTATTTGAGTTTAACATAACCAATTGCAACGTATTTGAGTTTAACATAGCCAATTGCTAAAGTTTGTGTTATAATATTTTTGTATCTTCAACGTATTTGAGTTTAACATATATATAACGAATTGCTAACGTTTGTAGTTGTTCGTTTTTAGCAATTCTGTCACTCCATTATGGAAAGTCGTCAATCCCATCCGCAACAAGGGGACTCATAAATAGGTGCTCATGTTTGGTTAACAGAATGTTTTAGAAGATTGATGGTTTTTTCGATACTCAGTCATCCTATCCGCCTATCTTTGTATCGACGAAAAATTTGCGGATACAAAACTTAACCGAAAGATCAAATCGATAAAGGCAAAAATTTCTCACATAAAACTTACCAAAAGATCAAATTGGTAGAGGCGAAGGAATGAAACAGACCTGACCTGTTGCTGCGTATTGGAGTATTCACCAACTGCTCTCGCGCTTCGTCTCGTTCGCCGAAGGCATAACTATAATAAGATAAATTTGACTTTATTCGTTAACAAGTTCTGTAAGTGGGTATTCACATGACAAATATTAAGATAAATTTGACTTGATTGGCTGGAAAGCGGAGTATTCACATTTATGAGAATTCTGTATAATGGAACTCTCCTTTCTCATATTGATTTCGTAATAAGATAATTTGACCGGATGGTTCCGCGATTATACTATAGGAATGTTACATGTATTTTTAAAGTTGTAGTTTAATTTTTTTTTTTTTTTTTTTTTTAAGGATATTTGTATGGAATTATTAAGATATTGTTCGATTTAGATATTTTGGTGGTTAAATTTGTATAATTAAAGTGTTTTAGGGATTTTTTGGCATCCTGAATCCATTTATAAATTTAGAAATGTAATTTAAATAATAAAAAATTGTAATTTCATGAAGATTTATATTACAAAATTCTTGCTAAAAAGGAAAAAACATAAAACAATTAACTAACCTTTTAAAAAAAAAAGTTGTAGCCTATCCTTTTTATGATTAGACTTTTCTACAAGTTTTATGAATGGACCTTTTAATTGATCAGAATTATTGAAAGGAAAGTGGTATTTTTGAGTTAAATATTTTAGTGAATCATTTTGATACTATGATTTTGTATGTATGGTATTGGATGGTGTTAAACTTATTTGTATATTAAAAAAAATTGTTTTAACAATTTAAATTTGTAATTTTGATATTGGTATTTTGATAAATATTGTTAATGATTTGAAATTCAATCTACAAATGAATATTCAACAATACAAATTTGAAAACTAAATTGCAGAGAGAAATTGAAGAGAGAAAAACAAGAGACTTGAGTTTCAAAAAATGACCATTGATTCCCTTAAGTGAGAGAGGAGCGTCTTCTATAAGCAAGATCATTTTTTCCTTCTCATTATTATCTTTTTACAATGGAAGTTGTTGAAGCAAACTAAAGGCTTGCAGCAAAAAACACGAAAATGAATTAAATGACTATAATGGAAATAATTGAAGTAAACGAAAGGCTTATAGTAGAAATTGTCGAAGCGAACTACATGACTACAATAGAAGTTTATGAAGTGAACTACCGCACTAATTATGGAACGCCCCCTCATCCTAAGTGGCCAAGGAAGTGGTGCACACTTCCCGGTGTCCCAATTACTCCATGTTTAGATCCAGAAATGTCCCTGCTTCTGCCAACAAATGATGGAAATTGTGTTGCAATGTTGCTATAGATATCCATTTGTTATGAGTTGGTGTTCGTCCCTTTCGACCCACAAGATATAAAATATATTCTTATTGGCGAGTTGTCCTGGTCTTGGAGTTAGTCAAACATTTTATCAACAAGAAGATGCGGCTAAACATCTAGCATGTTATCCATGGGATGTTGAATTTTTGTTGTTTCTTTAAGGAAAAGTGGCTCAAACAGGTTGAGATTTTTAACATTAAGCACATCATGGATGTCGAATTGTGCAGACAAGTTTAGTTGATATGCATTCAAAATTGTGTAGGGGCCATATCTGATTGGATGCAGCGTATGATATTTCCCTTTGAAACATGGCATGTCCAGTAAGAGCCACACATGATATCTTGGATGAAAGATCAATGGTGTGCACTATTGATCATGCCTCTGTAAGATAGTTGCTTTCTGAGTATGGCGTTAGCCAACATGTGGATAAAACATTGAGTTGGTTGTTTTTCCTATTGCTGATGCGTAGAGCCAGAAGGAGCAAGAATCTTTGAATGGTATGCCATCAGATGACCTCCCTGTTTAAATACATCCCGACTAGCGAACTCAAATGTACCATTTGCAATCTCAAAGGGATGATGTCTTTCTGGCAAATAGAGAACGTATACAGAGCATAATGCAGCTTGAAGTTGAGTGAAGTGGTGCCTAGACTTTCCCAAAAAAATCTTGAGGTCATGGGAAATGGAGTGCATTGGCCATTGCACCAAAATATGTACTCGATATGGATCTGATCAATTGCATGTTGTGTCTAGTATGAGTCGCACATGTGGAACTGATGTGTGTCGACAATAATATTTCTTCACCTGAACCGTATGTGCCCATAGTAGCTCGAGGATGATGCAAACGCGTTGAAGATGTTCTGCCCAAGAATTATTGAATACCAAGATATCATCATGATAAATGACCATGCACTTACCCAAATGAATTATTAAATTCCTGCAAACTTTATTGTAATCATCTATCAAATCCATATGTGTGAAGGAATAATCCCCTTGTAAGTGGTCCAACAAGTCATGAATTCGGGGTAGGGGGTAGTGGATTGTAACAATGGCTTTATGAAGGGAACGATAGGTGGTCACTAGGCACCATTCTCAATCAACCTTATTTGGAATAATAAGATAAAAATGGTGATGATGAAGGTGGAATATGTCTTGAATTCAAAAGTTGACCAATTGGGTGTTCAATCTCAATAGCCTCTTGGGGAGCAATGCGATGGGATGGGGTGTTGGGTAAAGAAGAACCAAGAAATAGAATAAGTGTGTGCTCAATAGAGCGACATGAGGGAAGTCTCGTGGGTTAGGTGAAGACATCTTAAAATTATTCGAGTGAGGGATCCATGGCAGGAGGTACAAAAGTATTTTGGTTGTCTAGGTTAATGGGGTGAACTAAGCAAAAAGAGACACATTGGTTCAGACAGACTTGATTAAGGATCGATTGGTCAGTAATAGGCTCGATGGATTTAAGAGAAGAAGAAGTAAGCACATAGGTGCATCCCTCATGTTGCAAGTGATATTGATGAGATTTTGCATGTACAGAGCGTGTCAGGCCTATTGGTAGGGAAGTCCTAATAACAATTCAACACGGTCCAAAGGGGATAAATCACATGTGACTATATCCCAAAATGGGCCAATGGTGAAGGTGACTGCACAACATCGAGAAATGATGAGACGAGGAACTCCCTTTTGTACCCAACCAAGTCTGTATGGTGCTAGATCTAGAGTAGTGGGAAGTTGGAGGCGATGTACCAGGTGTTGTGAGACAAGGTTCTTATGGCTGCCATTGTCCATAATGAGGGTGGAAAATTCATGTTTAATCTGGAAATTATGGGTGAACAGGGGGATAGTAGATGTGCCTGGTTCATTAGCAGTCATCAAGATGAGGGATGGGTCTACTTCAGTAGGATTATCAAGGGATATAACTTCACTAGGTGCAGGGGATTCAAGCAAAGCCATATCTATGAACAAAGTTTAGTTGGCGCGCAAATTCTTAAGTATGCGAAAATCTGTAGAATAATGTGAAGTAGTTTTGTGAAAAGAACACCAAGGCACATTATGGGATGATGCAAGTAAGGTATGAGGACAAAAGAAGGGGATATTGGGAAAATTACCAGTATTAGAGGTTCCGGCTCGAGCTTGAGAAGAACGAATTCAAGGTACCACTTTACATCCCATGGCCAAGGCTCGAAGAAAAGCCTTGTCCAAGGAAGGACTTTCGAACAAATATAGTTCACCAAAGATACTTAGTGATAAACCATAATTGAACTTAACAATCAATACCTCTTTCGGATCGGTGATGTGGAGATGGATGCATAGTTTGCAAAAGATGTCATATATCCTTGGATGGATATTTGGAAAGTTGTCGGAGCTACAACCATATGGAAAGGAGGTTCTGGCGATAGCTCGATGGGTAGAAGTGCTCTCTAAGAGCATGGAAAAATACATCCCATGTCGTAATGTGTGGTATCTGTGTCTCGATCGGGTCTCCTATGTCCATGACCTAGGAATAATTCTCCAGTTGAGTGTCCCACCATGTCTACACAATTCCCTCGAGTTGTAGACTGGTGATATGAAGCTTCATTTCTTCTTCTATCATCTCAGGACATGTACGTAAGTATGTGGAAATACTATGAAGCCAAGAGTCAACATTCTCACCATTCATTTGTCCTATAATGTTAAGGTCCTAACCCGCACATAGGTAGATCAATGTATTCGGATGTAATAAAGGTCAATATTAATAAGACCTTTCAATAAAATAGAATAAGGCGGATGTAAGAAGACCTAATAGAAGCTTCCGCTT
>ML802517.1:259252-272574 GCA_009831015.1 Picea engelmannii | reverse complement strand
TGTCGAAAATAATCCGGATCACCATATGTTCATCTCCTTCAGCATGCTCAGCTCCATCATCATCTTCACGGGGTAACACAGCTTCCTCTGAAATTGATTTGTCAATACTCCCATCCCAGGCTTCATCTTCTTTAAATTGAACATATCTGTTGATTACATATTTCTGGGTGATGGGATTGTAGAGTTTATATTCCCTAGACTCTTCATTGTATCCAACAAAGATACATCTCTCGCTTTTGTCATCCAACTTCCTTCTCATTTCTGCAGGTACATGTGCAAATGCAACGCATCCAAAAATTCTGAAATGAGAAACATTGCAAGGCTTACCATCCCAGACTTCCTGAGGTACAGGATCCCTCACGGTCTTGGTCGGACTTCTATCAAGATAAAAACAGAGCAAAGAACTGCATCTCCCCAATATTCATTTGAAAGATGCTTCTCTTTCAACATGCTTCGAGCCATGTCCATGATAGTCCGATTCTTCCTTTCAGCCACTCCATTCTGCTATGGAGTATATCGAGCAGTAAACTGCCTCTTAATTCCATGAAGATCACAAATTCAATGAATTCATTAAGTTTGTATTCACCTCCTCTGTCAGACCTCAGGATCTTAATGGTTCGACCACTCTCATTCTCAATCATAGACTTAAACTTCTTGAAAACTTCAAAGGCTTCAGATTTCTTCTTTAGCAAATACAACCAAGTATTCCTACTGAAATCATCAATGAAAGTCATAAAATAAACACAACCATTCAAAGAAGGTGTTCGCATAGGTCCACATAAATCTGTGTGGAAAATTTCTAATGGAGGCTTTGCTCTGTAGGAAACACCTGAAACAAATTTATCTCTATGATGCTTCCCAAGTATACAACTCTCACAAGATCTTGTAGGTTGCTGAATACAGGGCAGCCCCTTTACCATCTGTTTCTTCTGTAACAGATCTAAGCCACCAAAATGTAAATGACCATATATCAAATTCCATAACCAAGATTCATCTGAACTTCCAGCTTTATAAACATTCAAAGAACCACTCAAATCATTTCTCATAACAAGTGGAAACATTCTATTCTTGGTCATCTCTACTCTTGCAATCAACTGCTTGCTGGGTAATTTATCATAGATAGTACATACCTTGTTGTTGAAGAACACTCTGTACTTTTTCTCCAACAACTGTCCAACATTGATAAGATTGCATTTTAAATCAGACACAAAGTAAACATCATCAATATTTATTCTCTGATTTTTCTTAGTGTAAACTGGAACTATACCTTTACCATTAATTGTAACTTCACAGTCATTTCCCAGTTTGACTTCAGACTGAATACTAGTATCAATAGAAGAAAATAAGTCTTTATTACTAGTCATGTGGTTACTGCAACCACTATCCAAAAAGCAAATATCATTTGTACATTCTTGAGTGACGTTACAGGTCAAAAACACGGGATTTTGATGATCATCAGACTCATTTGTGACATGTGCAGAGTGCTTTCCAACATCTGCCCGTTTCTTCCAACATTTGTTAGCAAAATTCCCGAACTTCTTACAATAATAACATTGTACTTTAGTTTTATCATACCTCTGATTTTCTTGCTTCCAGGGTTTGCTGCTGGTCCCTCTTAAATTAGGAGGATTCTACTGGGACTTCTGCTCAGACTCTGATTCAGCTCTATTGTCCCTTGGGCCAGAAAATCGACCTCCTCTTCCACGATTATAAGACCTTCCTCTGCCTCTGCCTCTGGTAATATGCAGTTGGGATTTGAAAGCAAGCTCAAATGATCCTTCTTCATATCTAGATATCCTAGATTCATGAGCAACAAGAGAACCAGTTAACTCATCAATTTGCATTTGACTTAAATATTTAAATTCCTCTATGGGTACAACAACAGGTTCAAACTTCTGGGCAAACTTCTCAGCACTTTCTCAATAACTCTTTTATTTTCAATATCATCTCCATACTGCCTGAACTGGTTCACAACACTCATTACTTGAGTCATGAAAGTATCAACACTTTCATTATCCTTCATCTTCAGATTTTCGAAATCCCTTCTCAAAATCTGCAACTTGACTGTCTTCACCTTGGACACACTTTGATAACAAGTTTCAAGAATGTCTCAAGCCATCTTCGAAGATGTAGCACTAGCAATATTCATAAAAATGGATTCATTTAATCCTTGCTGGATTAATCCAAGAGCTTTATTATTCTTCTTCCCGTTTTCCTTCAGCAAAACACGAGAGCGAATTCTGCTGCAGCATCAGCTGGCTCAGCATAACCATCAATAACATAAGTCCACAAATCCTGAGAACGCAAAATCGTCGTCATCCGGATATACTAGGAATCATATGATTTCTCGAACCTGAATTTGAGAGGAGGCACTACTACCAGACGCAACCATTTATAAAAATTGAAGGAAATCAAATAAATTCTGTGCAAAAAAAACAAATTAGACACCAACAGGAATAATCTCCACAGAACTAAGCAGATAACGCAACACAGTATTCTTAACACAGCAGCGGTCAAATAGAGAGAGCAGCTTCTGTACCCTTCGACGCGTACTGAAACAAATGGAGGTATGGCTCTGATACCAAATGTGAATAACCAGGGGTCGCGTATCGACATTTACAGATGCTCGATTCCAAAATGAAACACAACCAGGATTGTCGAGATGCGAAGTCACGAAAAAAAAGGTTGTGGGCCCGGGACCTCGTGGTATCAAGTATGGCGTTTGGAAGCGCCCAACAAAATGCAACAGTTTTCCTCTAGCTTGCGAAGTACCTCAATTATATTGACTGCCACTTTGTAATGTTGCTTACGGACATCAACTTTGGAATCAGGTATGAGAGAAATTTTTCCCTCAAAAAATAAGAACTATCTCAACTGCATCAAAAATGATCCTGGGAGTCGAAGGACAAAGTCGCAGCTTTGATACCAAAACATGGATTGTGCTTGGAGTGGGTTATAGATCAGCTACCAATTTTATGGTTTTCCTTTTCGTTCATGGAGGTCCACCCTCCCTCGTTCACAGGTGGATGAAATTATCGTGTTTACGGACGTGTGTCTATTTTATGGATAGGTTTTTTAGAATACTACGACCACATGGCATTGAAGAGGTGTCTCAACTTTGAGAAAATTTACTTATTGTTTTAATTTTTTAAACAATTCTATATTACTAAAAAAATTGTTTTTTCGACTGCCCCGCCCATCCAGTCTAGTGTGGGATTTAAATATAACGAATTATTGAAATACCTTTGGGCATTCTTCACTGCAATATCCAAATTATCTTTATCCTTGATGCTCTTTCTACTAACATTGCCCTTTGGTCAGTTGGATGAATACTAACAATTATGCTCACTGGATGCTCTATGAATCACCTTCAAGTTCTTTTCCGAAATGTTACAGGGGAGGCGCCTATCTTTCAGGAACTAGTGAACGAGGGAAATGGTTGTATCCATTAAGGGTCACAAAATAGTTTATTTTTGGGTCGTTTTGTGTCCCTGTAGCATTGCTTCAAGCAAAACCAATGCATTTGTAATTGAGGTTTCATAAAACTGAAACCGTCTGTAGAAAACATTTTTTGACATCTTAATAACAATCTACATAATTTGCTCTATTCTTCGTTCTGTATCATTTAAACATAGAGAGATATTTCTAGAGAGTCAAACCCATAGGAAGAAATATGTTGATTTCATTACCATCATGGGGTTTTCTTGCCCTCTTTAAGTCCGCAATGAAATTGACTGAGGAGAACACTCCCAAAAGAAGAGGGTTGTAACTTTGGCCATACATGGAAGGCCTCCCCAGTGCGATTGAGGTAGGGTCGGTGCCCAAAAGGCTCGCATGTACAGAGGTTTTGTAATGGAAGATGATGATTGCTTCAAGTTGGGATGTTGAAGAAGAATAACTAGGAGGCCTCATGTCTTGTGCAATGTCAAGGTGACATTGAGAAGAATGAATAAGATAAGGTTATCATCATAGATCAGATTCAAATATGGTATTTTAAGCTATGCTCTCAACTTTGATAATAGTAGCTATCAAGATGATCCACATGCACTGTTATCAGTTGAGCCAGACTATGGTTGTTCTTAATGCTCAAATCCATACTTTTGTTTTTACTTTAAAATCTGTCTGTTTGATATGTTGGGAGTGATGAAACCTGTTAGCTATGCGCTCCGTTATATTGTTTATTTATTCAATATTATTGATTCATCTGTGGGAGTTATGAAATTTGTTAGATATCAGCTCTGTTATGTTTTGTAGTTATGAAATCTGTTAGCTATGAACTATGTTATATTTTTCATTTGATGAGTTTGATGTGTGGGGACATTGCGAAAGCAATAAAAAAATATTCTGAGGTGAGAAAACTTCATTAGATTTGGTCATTAAACCTGTGGTTTGAAAGATGAAAACTTTTACAAATCTCAATTCTTTTTAAACTTAAATGTCCTGAAAGAAATCACAATTCTTTTTAAACTAAAAGAAATCGCATAAATTCTCATTTGGAATTTGTGTCGAAATTCTTATAATTGGTTGGGGTGTTTTTATTTTTTTAAACCTTTTCAAAACGAGTCATGATTTTGGGGATCATATTTTATGTGTACGGTAATACAATAATCTGAAATTGATTATAGGTTTTTTAATGTGATGTTATGAATGACATTAAGGAGTCATGATTTTGGGGATCATATTTTATGTGTATGGTAATACAATAATCTGAAATTGATTATAGGTTTTTTAATGTGATGTTATGAATGACATTAAGGTTAGGTGCTTTTGAGTTGAATGTGATCCAATCTTTAGCTTATGACAATCTTTAGCTTATGACTTAATTATGGAGAAATGGAAGTGTAGGAAATAGATGCAACTCATGGAGTTTGGTTAAAAGGGTTTTGTTTTTAATTTTGAAGTAATAATTTTAATTATTTCCTTTGTTATTTTTGTTTATTTTGGAGTAACACTTTTAATTGGTTTTAATTGATTAAGATATTAATTTGCAAAGATCTTCTAAAGTTTACTAAGCATTTTTCACCTTTGAAAAGTGATAAAGGGATAACTTACTCACTAGTGTAAGCCATCCTATAATAAAGGCATCACATTTTGAAGAAATACCAACTACTCATTGCTTTAAATGTAGTAATAAAAAAATGAGGATTGTGATTTTTTTTTAGCTTTTTAGCAGATATTTAATTTTATTAAAATTGAAATTTTGGTGAATAATTTTTTTTCAAGTTTTACAAATATTTTTATGATAGGTGTCCCTCCTATCGGAATTGATGGTTTAATCAATCTTGTAATTACAAATTCTAATCTTATGATCAACAATTAAAGATGCTAGCATATTCTTCGTCGTACTCCCAAATCAATGAATAGGATTTACTGGTCATAACTTCCTTGCATTTATGAATGCATCTGTTAACATGTTTACTTTTTTCACATTTATCTAATCATATTAAAAAATTACTATAAGGCTATATAATTTCCACGTTAACATGATTAACCAGGATTATAAGATTGTATGATTGCCACGTTTGTATTACTATAAGGTTGTATGGGCCTAATGGTTAAGAACATGTGTTTCCTCTTAAGAAGTCACAGGTTCAAATCTAGAGGAGGGTAGGGTATTATACCTTCCTAGACTTCACCATTCAAATCGTTGGATTTCACTTATCATATTGATGGGAGTGGGGATGAGCTATGTTACTGAACTTTGAGCTACAAGGGAAGAATTTCGAGAGTGTATCTGTTTTTGTATTAGGTCGATAATTTCTCCTTTCGTTTTAGGTTTTAACATTTCAGGATAAGACTGGTCATGCGGACATTTCTTTAAATTGATCAGCCAGAAAACAATAGAAAAGTAGATCATGAGGTCCTGATTTTATTGCAGGTGAATGCATTTTGCGCGGATAAATTCTCGTGAAGCAAAGAAAAGTATAATATGCCCGACATGACCCTAACCTAGAGAACCTTCTTTCAACTTCAGTTCGATTCCTTAGTCTTCATTTACCATTATAAAACTAGTTTCTATTATCGATATTAGTCATTCCATTAATTGTAGAGGGATGAATAGAATAAGCTGTGAAGACAACAAAAAGTCAGATATTGTCATAACTTGTTAAAGCTCCTCGACTCTGGGAATCGTTCAACTCAGCATCAGCCCATTGAGCTTATCTCAATCTGTCTAAGGTCAACCTGTTACTGTTATTTTTTATGCTTCCGGTTAATATTGTTGTCGTGCTTCTATTTTGTTCGATATCGTTGTAATGCCATACTGCATATCATCCCATCGGTACTTTGCAACAATTGTACAATGTTTATATGAATGTGACATGTGTTGAGTAATGCAAACGTACAAAATTTGTACTATTTTTTATGGATTGCAAATTCTGGTGTATTATTAAGGTGTATTATTAAGAGTATTCTTTGGATCTCAACTTTGGCTCGGATTCCAACTCTGGGTTTGACTCTTATCTCTATTTTGAGTGATACACAATGCTCGATCATACAAGTCTTTTAGTCATAGTTAATGATAGGGATGATTTTAAGGATTGAAATTTATTTTAAAATGTAGAAATCTTGGCGAATCTTACTAATCCTTCATATGCCAATTATAAATGATTGGTGATATTTTTGTAAAAATATTCAAGGATTTTATATAGTTTCTATAAAATTTTGGTGATTTTTAAGGTAAAATAATTTATTTTATAGAATTTGGACGAATCATTTTTAAAATAGCGAATCTCATTTTTAGAAAAAACATGAAAATTTAAACCATGAGAAAAATTTAACCCCTAAAATCATCCCTGGTTAATGAGGAACTTAGAACTTTAGTACCATTAATCTATAATAATTTCATAGCACTAGAAACCCGAAAATACAGTAAGTATATCAATAAATTCACAGATTTTAATGGTGTACAATATGCTCTACTTTCAAAACCTGCCTCGTTGGGTTCAACAAGGATTACAGAGGAGCAATAAATAAACAATAACAAAACAATCCAACGACTTGTAGAAATCGACAACTACGTATGGCGTTAATAAAAAATTTACTCCCTTTTTACATGCAAACTACCCTGTTGTACAGTGTGCTCAACGCTGCGAGTGTTTACAATCTTCCGATTATATTAGCACTTATCATAAAGAATGTTTTTTTGTTTTTGATTGCTCTGTGGCGCACTATACTCTTCCAAAATTCCTCCAGAAATTTATGCGGCGTAGTTATTTTTCAAAAGCGATTACTCTGTTATCTTTGACATGTTGTCACAACAAAACATTAACTTTGTCAAATTGAAAGAACTTATATTCCAACATAGAATTGTTCCGTTAAATCTGTTAGTGTTAATGTGGTTAAACATAGGGTCACTGTTGTGATAATAGATGTCTGTCTCTATTTTCTTGGATGAGGAATATTAATTTATATGTTTTATTTTTATTTAATATCTAATAAAAAAATATATTAATTTACATGTTTTATTTTTATTTAGTCTTTAATAAAATGAAAAATGTTGTTTTTAATAATAAAGATATTAATAAATGATGTTTAGTAATAAATATGTTAATAAATGTGTTTAATAATAAATATATTAATAAATGATATATTTATTTGTTTTTTTTTTTAGTGTATGTCATCATCAACAATTTTACTATGTTAATTGCATAATGTAATCTTAGGATAATTAAATCAAACTTTATAACAAATTCATTGAATCTCAATAAATTTGGGGTTGTCATTTTATATTAATTGTTTATGAATTATATGAAATTCATGTTGTATATCATGGAATTAAGTGATTATATATAATATATAGTATAGAATATATGAAATTCATGTTGTATATCATGTTCTTAAATAATTATATGTAATATTTATAGTATTGAATATATTATTTAAAATATTTTTCTTGATATCTTAAAATTATAGAATATGTATAAAGTTTATATGTATTCTTTTAAATTAATTTAAATTTAAGATTATATATTATGAATGTGCTGAAAAAAGTATAATTTTAATATTCCTTTTATGTAATATATCACATCACTTCAACATTTATATGTTTTTCACAAAGGAAACATTTAGATTATTTTTTAAAAGCTTTACTAAAACATCATTTTCATAACGTGTTGAACATAAACCAACATTGTTATGCGACGAACATGTCTTAAATTTTCGAACATAAACAAATATCGAAATGTGTCACACATCGCCTTATTATTGCAATGTGATAAACATTTCCCAATCTTGCAATGTGATGCACATATCTCGATTGTCGCAATGTGAAAGACTTTTCCAAACATCGAAATGTGTTAAACATAGTAACCTCGCAATATACCAAACATAGTAACATCGCAATGTGATGAACATGGCCATGTTGTCGCAATGTGACAAACTTATACGAACATCACATTTCGACATACATACCCTTGTCATCACAATGTGACAAACAAGACCTATCATCACAAACATAGTAATTTCGAAATGTGACAAACATATACATATGTCGCAATGTGATGAACATAACCGTGTCCTCGCAATGTGACAAACATAAAAGAACATCACATTTCTACAAACATAGCCTTCTCATCGCAATTTGATGAACATAGACCTATCATCATAAACATAGTAATGTCGCAATGTGACAAACATATGCATATGTTGCAATGTGGTTAACATTGCCCTATCATCGCAATGTGATGAGCATAAATGGATTTCACAAATTAACGACCATAGTAACTTCACAATGTGACGAACATATATGGATGTAACAATGTGATGAACATAGCCTTGCCATCGTAATGTGTGGAACATAGATAGATGTCACAATGTGATGAACATAGCCATGTCATTGCAATGTGACGAGCACAACCCTATCATCACAAACATAGTCATGTCACAATGGGACGAACATATGCAGACGTCGCAATGTGATGAACATAGCCCTATCATCGCAATGTGATGAACATAAATGGATGTCACAATTTATCAAACATATTGATGTTGGAATGTGACAAACATATGTCATACATCACAATGTGATGAGCATAGACATATCATTACAGTGTGACAAACATTTAATGTAATAATACTTTCTTAATATATTATCAGTTTATTAATGTATTTTTAGTGTATTACTTTATTAATGTAGAATATTATATTAATGCATTAATTATTATTGTATTAATTGAATTAATGTACACATTAATATTGAGTTAATGAATGGACGCTTTAATGTAAAATTGTAATACATTAATGTTTTGTATTTATTTAATAATGTATTAATATTGAGTTAATGAATGGACGCTTTAATGTAAAATTGTAATACATTAATGTTTTGTATTTATGTAATAATGTTATAAATTAGTTTTAATGTATTTTTACTTCATTAACATATTAATACTTTAACAATGTATTATTTAATATTGTATTAACATATTTATTAATTTTATTAATACATTACATTATACATTCAATTATAAATAATTCAATTTATACATTATATTCATTAAATAATGTACTTTACATTATTATTAATCAATTAACACATTACATTCATACAATAAGTTATACATTAATCTCTTAATACTTTAATTTATAAATTACATTAATTTTTTATTATTTAATACTTGTAATTATTATTTTATACATTAATTTATGTATCATTCATGTACTATTTAATTAGTATTAGTACATTAATATATTAACTCACTAGTATATTATTGTTTTAATACTTTATTAATATATAAATAATGTTTTATATATTGTATTGTGTGATATTGCTCCCTTGAAGTTTCTGATGTTCTTTTAGGAAAACCATATTTGTGGAAGTGACATGCTATGTATGCGTCTACATCCTTTAGTGTTATTATTATCTTGGGTAGACAATTGTACAGGATACCAGAGGTAGTGCCGCCTATCGCTATTTATTTAATCTCTTCTAAGCAATGCAGCAAGGTCATTTCACAGACCAAGAAGTTCATCTTCTTTGTTATTCGTTCTAACAGTAGGCATAAGGTCACTGCCACATCTGTGACCTCTGCATAGAGCCTCTCTTCACAACAGAAGCAACTGGACAGGATCATGGAAGAGTATAGAGACATATTTTCCTCACCCACCAGGGTACCGATGCACTTCCAAGTCAAGCATCCAATTGATCAAACCCTCGGTGCACCTTTGCCTAATGGACTGGTCTATCATCACTCATTGATGGAAAATGATGAAATCAAGCGTCAGATCAAAGAACTGATTCAAAAGGGGAACATAATACCCATCTCCTCCCCTTGCGGAAGCCCGATTGTACTGGTGCAGAAGAAAGACGGGACTTGGTGGCTCTACATTGATTACAGAGCATTAAACAAAATCACAATAAGGAATCGGTGCCTAATTCCTCGAATTGATGACCTTCTTGACTAAATCAAAGGGGGGAATTTCTTCAGCAAGATTGACCTAAAGTCTGGCTACCACTAGGTTCCCATCTAACCGACTGATGTATGGAAGACAACTTTCAAATCTAAAGAAGGTCTCTTCGAATGGCTTGTAATTCCCTTTGGCTTAACAAATGCACCAACAACTTTCATGAGGTTGATGGATGATGTATTGAGACCCTTCACCAACTCTTTTGTGGTGGTATATCTGGATGACATCCTCATCTTCAACAAAACTTGGGAGGAGCACATGCATCATATTCAATAGGTTTTGAGCACTCTCCGACAACACAAGCTATATACCAACTTGAAAAAATGATCCTTTGGCATGAATAGGGTCCATTACTTGGGATACATTGTTAATGAGAATGGAGTACATGTGGATCCAGCTAAGATCCAATCCATTCGTGACTAGACAACACCAACCACACTAACCAAGCTTCGGAGCTTTTTAGGACTTGCCAACTTCTATCGACGATTCATGTTGGGATTCTCCCATATAGCATGGGCCCTCAACCAAGTGACCAAGGGCGGTGGCAAGGCAAATTTCACATGGGGGAAGGCACAATAACGAGCATTTGATGATTAGAAGCATCACTTGTTCTCATTTCAAGTACTCTCCTTACCCCATTTGCAACAATCATCTTAGATTGAGACTGAAGCATTTGACTATGTTGTAGGAATAGTTCTCACTTAACACAATCATCCAGTAGCATACCATAGTGAGACACTCTCAGATATCGTTTGGAAAAACACCACCTCTAACAAGGAAATGTATTCCATTATGCAAGCCAATCGTTAATGGAAACATTACATTCTGGGAAAGGAGACAATCATCCACATTGATCACAAGCCTTTGCAGTTCATACAAACACAAGGGAAGTTGCAGAACAAACACCATAAAAAGTGGTCCACATACCTGCAACAATTCCATCTCAACATCAAGTATAAGAAAGGGAGCCCAAATCATGTCGTTGACTACCTCAGTTGACCTCATGTGGCTGCAATCAACACCATGCTCCATTCCTATGGGCACGAGGCATTTGAGTGGCCATAACTTTATCAGCAAGATCTTGACTTCACCATCACCTATCAGCTCTTGGGTACAGGCATGAATGTCACTGATTTTCATATTCAGGATGGAATTTTATGCCATCTGGGCCACCTCTGTGCTCTTGCAAGTGAGAGTGCAAAGATGATTTGGGAAGATCACTACAGTTAGATGGTAGGACATTTTTGCGTGGAGAAAACTATGGTCGTTCTAAAGAAACATTTTTATTGGCCAAAACTTCGAGAGGACATCAACAAGTATATCATATCTTGCACTGCCTGTGCCATTTCCAAGCCAACCATAAAGAGGAAAAGCTTATACACCCCTCTTCCTAATCCTGAGAGCCTTGGGAATCCATATCTATGGATTAGATGTATGTCCTTCCGTCCACCAAGTAAGGCAATGATTGTGTATTTGTGGTGGTTCATTGGTTTTCGAAGATGACCATTCTCACAGCCTGCAAGAAGAGCATCATAGTGGAAAATACTGCCAAGCTCTTCTTCGAATGAGTGTGGGTCCATTTTGGGATACCACAGACCAACATCTCTGATCGGGACAATCGGTTCCTCAACACATTTTGGTCGAGTCTCTGGTCACTATTGGACACCAAGCTCACTAAATCCACTGCCTTCCACCCTCAAACCGATGTCCAAAAAGAGGTTGTCAATCAGATGACTGTGCACATCATGTGCATGTACAACTCTAAGCATTCGCGTACATGGGATGAGAGTCTTCCCTATGTTCAACACAACTACAACAGGGCTCTCAATAGCTCCACCGGCCATAGCCCATTTTAGGTGAGGTTGGGATTCATACCCTTGGGTTCCATTAATGTTGCACTACCTCTTGCAACCACACAAACATAATATTGCCATGTTCAATTTGAGGCCGAAAAAGCCACCAGATTCACTGAGCGGATTCAACACATCCTGTTAGCAACAATTCTTGTCTTGGGCCCGAGAGCATCCAGAGCTGCAGGTTGCACGAAGAACGCCCAAGCGTAGCACGTAAAGCCCCATTTCAGGCTAAAAATCAAGTGAGCGGGCGAAATTACGTTGTCAACGACCCAAATTCATCTATAAAAGCAGATCAACTGACGACAAGAAATCGCGGTTAGCAAAGTTGCACCGGGATTAGCGCGATAAGTAGCGTCTATATTGCATGCAAGAAAGGATATCAGTCGTCCATCCAAAGGACGCGTGGCGCAAGATCTAGTCACGTCGGCATTTCAACATTCGGGAGTTCGAAGGGTGAGGGTTTCACGTCTTTCTACATCTCGAAACGCCGATAAGTGCCTTTGAAGCTAAGCCCATGGTCCCAGCACCCAGTCACGTCAAGCGAGCTTGATAATGGAGGTAGCCCTCTTCTAACATCAAATTCCATCTCGACCGTTCCTCTGGAGGACACGCGACGTACATCCGTGCTTTCGCGGTTTGGTTAATCTGGATTTTGAGAAACGTTGCATCGTGAACCCCCGGTGCCATAAATCCTGAAAGAATCGAGACCGTCCATCTGAAGGACACACAGCGCAATAGTTGAGCCACGAGTAGGGGCCCTTCAGTATTTTCATGTTGAAAGCGCCGAGGTCATCTCAGCAATTCATCCATCAGCAAGGCTCGGGCAAATTTAATTTAAAGAGGGCGTAGATCTGGACGGTCATAATCCAAGCTCTCAAATTCAAGGATGAGGTTCCATTCCACACCCCCTCCGTCATTCTGGCTTTAACGAGAGGGGGGGGGTCCAGAATCGAAGATAATGTATGCGCGCATCTGGACGGCCCAAGTCTCGGCGTTTAGATCTACGGTCTGTATTGGATTCCGGACCCCCCCATCAGTTCTGGCTTTAATGGAGGGGGGGGG
>ML802517.1:234170-256319 GCA_009831015.1 Picea engelmannii | reverse complement strand
GAGAGCATCCAGAGCTGTAGGTTGCACGAAGAACACCCAAGCGTAGCACGTAAAGCCCCATTTCAGGCTAAAAATCAAGTGAGCGGGCGAAATTACGTTGTCAACGGCCCAGATTCATCTATAAAAGCAGATCGATGGACGGCGGGAAATCGCGGTTAGTAGAGTTGCACCGAGATTAGTGCGATAGGTAGCGTCTATATTGCTTGCAAGAAAGGATATCAGTCGTCCATCCAAAGGATGTGTGGTGCAAGCTCTAGTCACATCGACATTTCGACATTCGGGAGTTCGAAGGGTGAGGGTTTCACGTCTTTCTACATCTCGAAACCCCGAACCCCAAAACGTCGATAAGCGCCTTTGAAGCTAAGCCCATGGTCCTAACACCCGGTCACGTCAAGCGAGCCTGATAATGGAGGCAACCCTCTTCTAACATCAAATTCCATCTCGACCTTTCCTCTGGAGGACACACGGCGTACATTCGTGCTTTCGCAGTTTGGTCAATCAGGATTTTGAGAAACGTTGCATCGTGAACCCCCGGTGCCAGAAATCCTGAAAGAATCGGGACCGTCCATCTGAAGGACACACGGTGCAATAGTTGAGCCACGAGTAGGGGCCCTTCAGGATTTTCATGTTGAAAGCGACGAGGTCATCTCAGTCGTTCATCCATCAGGAAGGCTCGAGCAAATTTAATTTAAAGAGGGCATAGATCTGGATGGTCGTAATCCAGGCACTCAAATTCACGGATGAGGTTTCATTCCGCACCCCGTCCGTCATTCTGGCTTTAACGAGAGGGGGGGGGTCCAGAATCGGAGATAATGTATGCACGCATTTGGACGACCCAAGTCTCGGTGTTTAGATCTACAGTCTGTATTAGATTCCGGACCCCCCCATCGGTTCTACCTTTAATGGAGGAGGGGGTCCGGAATGGAATTTCACTCTAGCGGGCCCCCTATCTGTACGTGGCACGAATATATTGGTCCTAAGTCCTCACCGCCTGCCATGTGTCCCTTTCGCCCAGTCACCTCTACCTCAGCACCTCCCTCCATTCATTGTCTCATGTCCCTTCACCATACCATACCGGCACCTACAACATCCTCGTCGAGTATGCCACATCTTCCACCTCTCATCCTGTGAGCCATTCTGCTGGTCCAGGTGGCCCCTCAAAAAGACCTCCACGTCCCCAAAAGGCAGAGTTGACTAGAGTCATTCCTGATCATAAGATGGCAGTTATTGCAGTTGTTGTAGGTGGTTAGACATCGGCTCCGCCATAAAGGGAAAGTCTGGCGATGAATTAAAAGCACGTCGACTCACCTGCAGAAGGACAATCCGAAATCTGATGTCATCTGTCATAGGCGCATGATCATCCTGAGTTTGCATAGGCAGGCTGTCAGAAGCCAGGCAGACACAATTCTTTAATGCAGTGTCTCGTTTTTGTTGTTGTTGTTATTTTTGAGTATATGTAGGCGTTTTCGCCATTTTTAAAGAGGATCGATGGTTGAGCGAGGCTCCCGATTGTAAAGCTTTAATGAAGCATTGTTATTTTGGTTATGCATGGAATCTTGAGACTTCTTGCCTTATGGATGTCAGTTTCTTTCACGTTTTTGTTTACACTGTGTTAGAGCAGCTTGAAATTGGAGAATCCAGTCGAGTTGTAACTGTTATAGGATGATGTAGATTGGATCATTGTAATAGTTGCATCGTTTCTAATCGGTCCTTGTGATTTTCTTAGCACCGAGCGACTTGGAATTGGAGAATCCAGTCGAGTCCCCCTTTCAGTTTCTTGAGACCCTGAACCGAGAGGATCTTGCATTTAGAGTCTTTCTTCTGCAAACTGCTGAAAAGCCTGTTGCCTGAGGCTGTTTGCTCACTCTTCTTACCAAGTATTCCACCTGCTCATCTTTTAATCAACCCACTGACTGAAGTTAGATCAAGACCTATTTTACTCCTCACATGCCGGATCCAGTCCTTGAGTTAGAGTAATATCTTCTCGAGTCTCTACCCATTTGATCACCCATTAAAACTATCGTGACATAAAAACCGATGGGCGTCGGGCTCTGCTCCTACTGCAATCCAGGAGTGACTTCCGTCGCCAACACATCCGCCAACAGGTCCATGAGATTTTGCAGAAATCCAATGCTAAGTACAAGCAGTGCCATGATCAACCACCAGGTACCACACAAGTTTAAGGTGGGAGACAAGCTCTGGTTACATTTGCAAAAATAACACCTTATAGGGCCCCATCATAAGCTCCATCCACTTTTCTATGGGCCTTAAACTATCACCAAGGTTGTGGGTGATAATGCTTTTGAGATCAACACTCCCCCCTTCCTTGGATTGAACCCATTGTTCAATGTGGACCTCCTCCGACCATATTTTCCACCATTATTGGACACCTCGGAGATCGCAGAATAGTTGACACCAATAGAACTCAACCCTGACTACATGTGACATGCATCCACTGATAAGATAGTGGACACATAGGTCAAGGGCACTCGCCAGTAGAGGATCCAGGTTTATTGGGTTGTTAAGGTAGGGTAGCTCCTGCACGAAGGAAAGTGGCTCATCGAGGGCCAAATTCAGTAGAAAATTTGTCACTTGATGGGGGCACTCAATGCAATTGAGACCATTGCTTCCTAAGGNGGGGGGGGGGGGGACTGATCCAAGTGGATATTGGTGCCCACCCATCTGTTCTAATTGGCTCCTCTTAACCATTTTTAGTTCAACATGTTTCTCTGTAATGATGACATTTCTTTGTAATTGTGGATTCTGCAATTCCGGGTCTATTTTGAATCCCTACACAACATCCAGGTGGATATTCGTGGCCACCCACCTATTCCAACTAACTTATTTTGGAAGTTTTCATGTCAGTACATCTTTTTGTACTTCGAAGGTCATTTTGGGGCCCTAAATAGTGTTTTTTTGGCTTGCCATAGTCAAACTATAAACAAATTTAGAGTTTGATGGGATAATGTGTATTTCTCAAAAAGACCTTTCCAATGGGCTATTACACGCCTAAAACATAGATTGTATGCAAAATTTACGACTACGGGAAGTTGAGGTACCAACTTACACATTGCGGCCCACATAACTTTTGGCGTTTCATCTCTTAGGCTTAGGTTTTTGGATATCTAGGGTTTTGGCATTCATGAGTAATATTAAAAAGGTCTCTGGAGCCTCATTTTATTCATTATGTTCGGACAGATGCACATAGCAACCACATATCTTCTTAGAGATAGCTACCACCATTTGAGCAAGTTGTTTTCAGTTCTACAGTTTCACAGTTTCGGCCTATTTTATTTAATCAATAGAAGTTATTGTTCATTCGATATATGTTGTTGTTCTCCATACCTCTGTGTTATTGTATTCAACATGTTATTCATTTTGTTCCGCTCATAAATAGAGATTACAAAGTCTACTCAAAGAATCATCATGTGCAATGAAAGAAGAACTCGAGGAGGGATAGAAACTAGTGAACTTGTAATACCGATAACTATGATTGACTCTCTAAGAAGCATCAACAATTTCTATATTATGAGTTATCCAATGACCACATCATGAGAGGAAAATATTCCAGTGTCTTCCCATCACCAAATCCAATCAATAAAGAAGATGGGTCAAAATTTCAAGAACAAATAGAACATCATTGATGCAACCATTAGCTAACTGCATAGTACATAAACCTAAAACATCAAGTTGTGAAGAGTCTCCAACTACATTATGCAAAATGTTGTCAATAGATGTAGAAGTCATTAGATGTAGAAGGAAGTAGCACAAGAGAATGAGTCATATGATTTGAGTTGCCAGAACCAAGTATCTAACAGTTTAAAGATGCATATAAATATTCAGCAGAAATTGCTTTCCCTTTACCAGAAATGATAGTTATGATTTTGGTTCTCAGCATGATCATGAGAATAATTATAATTATTTAATGCATATAAATTAACTAGACACAATAATTTTCGTTAACTAGAAATGATAATTTTATCTCCATAAATTACCTACCTAAAAATTTGAAACCATGACCTTGACCTAAGAATCAAAATCATGATGCCACTATTTCTTCTATCATATTTGTTAAATTTAATAAGGGAGGACGCCTTTAACCTTAACATATAATAGAAAATGAGCTCAATGTTGAGAGGATTCAAAGGAGAAGACATTTAAATGAGTTGTCAAATGATCACCTTGTAAATCCACCACATGATGATGCTATTGCGCTTGTATCTACAATTATTTCCATCCTTAGAGGTTAGGTTGGGGATCTTTTGATTACACCTATAATTACTTTGGCTTCTGTTATTACTAGAAGTCACCTTAAGATTGTATAGAAGGTAATCCCAATACCCATCATTTTATGTGAGTGTAATTGAGTTTTAAGAGGTCAAATGGAGAAGACTTAATGATAATAACGTTCTAACTCATAAATCTAGACTAGCATGCATAAGCAATTGAGATCTTGGATTAACTTCAGTCAGTAAGTTGGAGTAAAGGTGAGTAGAAGGAAGACTTTGGTGAGAAAGGTGTAGATGTCTGCTATGGACATCATGTCTTCCAACAGCCTAAGGAGGAAAAACTTGAACGCAAGATCCTCTTGAATTCAAATCTCAAAGAAATTGAAAGAAATTATAACAGCACTATAATCAAACATCCATCATAATACAGTTACAACAATTCATGTGAATCAGTCATTCATAAACTCTCTCAGTATCAGAGGAAAATAAGATGGGGTAAGAAAGTTGACTTAGATTAATCAATAAGTCTCAAATCAAGTACATAATCAGAGAACCAGTGTTCTTCATCAAAATATTACAATAGCAGGGAGCCTAGATCAACCATTCGATCGTAACAAAATATCAAAACTGTCTATATATACTAAAAATGTTGCAACCACCGGGAATGTGATCGGACCCCTGCATTCAAAGTTTCGAGTCGGCGCCTACTCTGTCAGCCTGTGTAGGCATTCTTTTGACAGACGCTACCTCAAATCAATATGGGCTTTGCAGGAAAACCCATCCACAGGGGAACTTTGGGCTGACAGTCTGCCTCCACGGCCATTTCTTCCATGCTTTCCATTTATGGGGTGAGACGAGGTCTCAATCACCGCCCCCATTTCCATTAACTACCTTGATTGGGATCAGTACAAGGCCTGACACCCATGAATGTTCCAGGCAGTGCCCACGACTTCTTTGAATCAATCTCGGTGCCTCGAGGCCATGCAGATCTTCCTTTGTGACCAATACAAACGCTTTCGACCTTTGGTACAACTTCTCTCCATTGCCTCATCCTGCATGTGACCTCGGGCCATGTCCTGGGGATCATATCCAAAGGCGCTTCGGGATTTCGTCTTTCGGGAGTCTCCACTTCACTTGATTTCAAATATCCCGATGCCCGAAATTGCGAAGCAGCCTTATTCAGATCGACAGTTGGTCTTCTTTGAATTTGACGGCCACGATTGCTTCCTCGAAAACCCCAGTCGCCAGCCACTCAATAGGCGCTTACCCTTCTTTATGGCCCCGCTTTCCATATGATCACGGGCTATGATCATGGGCCCAACATTCCTGGGCGCTTCGGGACTTCAACGCTTCGGGCCTTCCGACTTTTCTTACTTGGAAATTCCTTCAATGACTTTCCAGATCTGGCACCGTGCATCTCTTTATATCAGACGGATCATGCTCACTTCGGGTTTCGGGACTTCACACCTTTGACAAACAACTTTAACAATATTTTGAACCCCCAATTCTCGCGAACCGCCGATCTGAAATTCTCATGAATGTCCGCCACTAAAGCTGATATCACCTATTGCTTACACAATTATAGGTTATTTCTAAATTATGAAGCCATAGCCCAAAGGGAGGTGGTTAAGTTGCTAAAGGATATGACATAGGTTATAAGTTGCTAAAGGATAGGACATAGGTTATTTTTGGCCACCAAAAATTACACAATTATAAGTTATTTCTAAATTGTGAAGTTGTTATCACATTATAGTTGTCAGCAGGTTGTTCAAGTTCGCGACCTGCACAAGAAGCGTCAAAGCGCAGCGTTCAGAGCCTCTTTCTTTCTTTCCGTGTTCACGTGAACACAAACCCCAAAAATATAGAATCTTACATTCCAGTGTTTGAAGAGAAACAACCCATTTTGGAAAAAAATGGAATGGTGTTGGTATTGTTATTACATTGGAATATTAAAGCATACATTAGCCATACAAATTAAACGAAATGCGAAGCATGAATGAGGCAATGGGTTTTCAGAGCCTAATATAACTATTTCGACCATGATCAGTATTGATTTAAATTGATCGCGGTTATTAGAAATATCAACCTGCAGGCTGTTCTGCTCTCTGTTGAAACAGATCGTTATAATCTGTTCATTGTATCTTAGCAAAATCTAGGGGAGAATTGGCTGTGATGGAAGAGTCCATTGAGTTAAGCACCGGAGCGAACAACAATTTCGAAGAGCTTGATGCAGCTTTTGAGCCGGATTGCCGAGAAGTGATGACTGTGGCAATGGGGGATTTGCTAATTCTTCTTCGTTTGCGCAGGCTGCGATGAGAAGAGGAGACAGCAGAATTCGGATCAGCGGGGCCGTCGGGATTGGGTACAGGGTGGGCTATGGGGTCGATAGGTAGAAAATTAGGAGAGGAGCATATAGATATCCTGGGGATCTCCACTGTATCCAGGGCCGGGGGTGGGAATTTCCACTGAGGCAGCGGGCCTGTCAGGAGCAACATCCGTAACAGCGGCCCGGCCTGCATGACGGCCTGCAATAGCTTACCTCTCTCGGGCAAGGCGCCCCTAGGTGGCTCTGGCATATGGGCAGGCATGGCTGCCGAGTTGCAGCCGAGAATGGAAGGAGGAGGAGCGTGGACCGATTTGGGGAGCTGATGATGCGTCATATGACCGCCCGCTGAAGCTTCTGAGATTCCCAGAAGTGGATGTGACCATTGTCTTAGGCTTGCGGCAGCTGCTGTCTCCTGTTGCTGGTGACAGAAGTCGTGGTCCGGCGATTTATCTTCGACGAGAGACGGGAGATGGGATTCGACCTGATGTTGCTGCTCGAATTCTTGCCATTCGACGGAACTTAGCTGCTGCTGCTCCTGCCGGTCATATATCGGTTGACCTTGTAGCTCCATAAGATGTTGGATATTTGAAGACGAAATCGGAGGTCTGTGCAGGTCGATGTCTGCTTGGAGGTCAAGATGGCTGAAATCGAAGTAATTGGCGGGAGTCGAATTCCGGTGGAATTGGTCGGCTAGTGGAGGGAAGTTGTTGTCGGGCGAAAGATCGACGAGCGAAGGCGGGTGAGCCGATTGAAAAGAGAAATTGTAGCGCATGGTGGATAGGCTCACTCCAAGGTCCGCGCCGGCCAGCTTGGTGTCGGGCCACTGGGATCGATCGCTAGACATGACGGGTTGCTGCGTATTGGAGTATTCTGCCTCGAGTTTCACCGGCTGCTCTCGTTCTCTGCGAGTAGCCGTCGAGAGGTCTTGGAGGTGAAGCAACCTGGCCTCCTGGAGCCGCCTCTGCGTTTCTACCTTGGCCCTCGCTCGTTCCAGCTCCAGATACGCGCTGTATAAGAGCTGATTCAGTTCTTCCAAGCCCCGTAAACATATATAAATAGTTAACAAACACCTTTGATTTACCTGGAGCCATCGGTGGATGACACCTGACGAACACCAGCTGGTCTCGTGAATCGATCCTCGGTCATGGAGAACCATGAATGGCAAGGAAGAAAAACTAAATGGAGTAATGTATAAAAGCAGAACTATTGTTTTGTAAAATCTAATTATACCACTCCCGGTCTCCACGATGCTGCCGAATCCGTGCGCTCTTGTAAGGCGCGCATGGGATGCTGACAACGGCGTTGAGGTCATAGAGACAAAATTTATTGAACAAGATTGAATGTATTCATTTCAGATGGAGTAGGTTAATTTTGGAGTAAACATATATTCATATTCATCATCATTAGTATGAGTTTATTAGTATATCAAAATTTTATGTATTTCAGAATTTTATTTCAGAAGTTTTGTTCCATTTTAAATCAATATATATGTTTAAAAAATCGATAAAATTCTAAATTAACCAGAAATTTAAATACAAACTACTAAAAAAAATTCTATCTAAAAAAATAATTCACAATTAAAATTGTTCCCTAATTAACCCACTCTTATATAAATTCCCATAATTTGGCTTCTATTAAGTCACGTCAATGCATTATGCGAGTGCATAATGGAAAGAAAACCTTAAAGCACTCAAACAGCCGTGTGAAATGTTTTTGACACCGACATTTATGACAAATATGTATTATCGTTCGCTATAAAACCATACTAAGATAATTTTGACGTGATTGGTTAGAAAGTAGGGCATTCACGTGACAAATAATAAGATAAATTTGACTTCATCGGCTGGCCACATTTATGATAAATCTCTATGATGGAACTCCCCTCTTTCAAGGTGATTTCGTAATAAGATAAATTTGACTTCACTTGAAGGTTCCTCATGTTTAATCCTTTTTGTTGAAGGGCATATGACACGTTTTTATAAAAAGAAAGTTGTATCCTATAAGTTAAGAATTGGTCCAAAGGATTTTGAAATTTTGATTTTTTAAAATTTAAATTGTATTTTTGAATATTAAATAAATTAAGTTTAATTTTTTTTTTTAAGACATTTAAATTATATAGAAAAATATATTTAAAAAAATCAAAAACAAAATATTTAAATTAAAACTTATATTTTTATAAATAATATTAAATAATGTGAAATTTATTTATATATGAAAAATAATTATTTCAATAATTTAAAATTACAATTTCACATTAATAAATATCAAAATTTCTAAATATATAGACTTTAGACATGATGATTTCATAATAGTAAAAATTATTTATGATATTTTCTTATACTATGATTTGGTGGGCTGGCACGTAGTATTTTTTTAGGCAATACCTTGGGATGATTAGCATTTTCCTTCCTTTAATTTTTCCATCTAATAACATGTTTAATATTTTAATGTGACATGTTTTTAAAAAAAAAGGAAGTTGTTGTTACAATTATTTCAAATATAAAATTGTTGATCTAAATATTACAACTTTATTACAACTTTCAACATGTTGATTTAATAATAATAATAATATATCATGATTAAAAAAAATATAATTAGATTTTTTGAATTTTTCATTATGGCATCTCTTTGTTTTCATAATTGTTTTACATAACAATTTTCTCAAACAATATAAAATATGTTGTAAAAAAACCATGTGTTAAAATTTAATATGACTATTTGAAGATTGGCCATGTTTGTGATATAATTCATATAAATCTAGTTATAAATGTTATGCTCCATATATGGTCCTAATTTTAAGTTGTAAATTATCAAAATAAAAAATACTAAGAAAGGATTCCAAATTATCCAAATAGAAAACATTAAATTTTAACTTATGAACTGTCTAAACAAAAAAAGTGAAATTGGAATGATATTGCAAGTGATTGGATTCAGACATCTTGGAGACCTCACATGTTCATTCTCAAAAGACATAAGAAAGTGATCATGAAGATACCCTAAGACCTGGCACAAGAGTTCCTTTCCACTGCCTTTATCTCCCCCTCAGTTGGGAGGGACTAAGCACTACATGTGGTTGTACTTCTTATCGAAGATTTTATTTTTCATGGTCACAATAGAGTTTTCTAGCATCTTGATAGGATAATATTCGATAACAATGGTGTGAGTGATGTTGGTGTCAATGTCCATGGTGGCCTTGTCGTCTTCATGGTGGATTTTCTTGATGTTAGCATAGACATGATCATGATCCTCGTTGGGATCATGGTAGGGAGGCTTTAGTTCTTCAAAAGAGGAAATGGCATCCCAAGAGTTGGGATAGGGTGGCCAAGGAACAAACTTTCCTTGTAGCTTGGAACAAATGGAGTGTGGAATGGAGGTAGTAGTGAATGGTAAAATGGCGATAGTGGTAACCTAAAAAACAATGAGCTAGCTTGCATACACAATTATAATATTTTTGTTAGTACAAAAGCATGAAAGTCAACCAAAATAAGATAACAAATTTCACATTAAAACAAGATTAAACTTGGTAGATGATAATTGGGAAGGGAGTGATCTGTCCATCCCTACTGGACATGGTTCATCACTCTCTAAAACCACAACCTGTAACATAAACACAACAACATTATATTTGATTTCTCATAAACAACCTGTAAAAACACTACAATTATATTCTTACACATGTACATCATGCATTTCTAAGATTCATTTTACAAAAAAGAGTGTATGAAAGGCCATCATATTTTAAGAATACTTGAAAAAAGATAACCACAAGGGTAGATTTTTCAAAACAAGACAAGTTAACTAGAGATTTATTGGAATTCTTTGGTTAAAGACTAATCAAAGGGGAAAAACTAGTCTTGAAAGTGTAATGCAATGTGAGGTATATCAATGATAGGGGTTTCTTCAATATCCACTTTGACAATGATAATAACTTGGAGATTGTTGTCACCAATAAATGATGGTTCATTTTCTTTCTTTTTTTTAACTTGATTTCTTTGTGAAACATGCTTTGAGGTTGGGGATTTCATTGCATAACGTGAAATTACTTAGACTTAGGTGTTATATACTTCGTGCAAGACACTTGAACTTCTAAAACACAAGTAGAATAGTAGAAGATCAGTGAGACTGCCAAAAATAAGCAGAGAGCTATGTTGAATTTATCAAAGGTCACGTTGGACACACTATCACACAATGATTTAGAGAAAGGGTTGATTTTTGTGGTATTTCCCAAACAAGATACTTGTGGAAGAGTTGGTGTGCAACACTGAATCTTCCCTTATATCCAAAAAAGTAGAAAATGTTGAAACTATTAGCCATGAATGCATGGTAATGTTAAGATCCTCTAAACCACTGAAAATAAACTTATCTAAGGATGAGAGAAAATCTCTATGAGGTTTGAGAAATAATAAATACATTAAGATACTCAAGGCTAACAAGGGGAATGCTGCTATCATAATGGATGAAGTAGATTAACATAACAAACTAATGAAGCACCTCACATGCATAAGCTATAGAATAATCAATAAAGACTCTAGGAACAAACTAAAGTGTGCGATGTCCACAATGATCAAGTCTCCATTCGTTGATGACTCAATTAAGAAGAAGTTCACTCCAAATAATTTTATCATGCCTTGGATATATGGAGCACCCCAGATTCAGAAAGATGGTGTCCCCTTAATACAATTGTAAACATGATGCGCTCTTTGACTTACTCTTTGAAAAAAATTCTTGCTAAGTTACTCTTGTGCTCCCCTTGTGTATTGTGTAAGTGTTTGTTGAGCTCAAGATGCACTTGGGCACATCATGGTTTAATACAGAACAACAATGATTAACCATTAAAGTGAATAATTCTCCCTTGTATTGATCCTTTCTACATGTATTGGGTTGCATGAGATATCTCCCGTTGGTTGTGGTATTTTAGTGACATTAATTGTAGAAAGAGTATGAGTTTCAACATGGGTGGCATATTACACTAGTATAATTAGTTACATAATTGGAATATGCTTTAGTGATTTGGTTGTGGTATTTTAGTGACATTAATAGTAGAGAGAGTTTGAGTTTCAACATGGGTGACATATTACACTAGTATAATTAGTTACATAATTGGAATATGCTTTAGTGATTTGGTTGTGGAATTTTAGTGACATTAATTGTAGAGAGATTATGAGTTTCAACATAGGTGACATATTACACTAGTATAATGAGTTACATAACTGGAATATGCTTTAGTGATTCAATTATGTTCCTAGTTAATAATGATTGTACTTTTTTTTCTAGCGTTAGGAGTATCTTTTTCTAGTTGATATCTACAAATAACATATCAAGCCCTAGGCCCATGAAAAAATACTTGTATTTTTATAAATTTTACACATGGGCTATCCCAATCTAAGTGTCCTATTGCTACTTTACAATGATTTGCTAAGCAATTTCTCACAAATCAATGCTTAAATTGTTTTTTCTTGTTTTGGAGGGATTATGTAGCTTAATTCATGCATTATTATGAGGCTCTTTTCTAACTATGAACGACTTCAATGGTTAACGACGGTCCATAAAAAAACATACTTTAGTCTTACATTTAAGAAAGACAAGCTTTTAGCTAATCAAAAACAATTTTAAATCTTACTTCACAATAAAAACAATTTCATGAAAATAAAACTCGTATTTATTGTGTAATCCATTATGACATATTTTTAATCATAATACAATTAGTGTTATATTCAATTAAATTCATCATCATAAATGGATGAAAAGAACAAGTATTATGAATATATTCAACCATAATTGCGAGGCGGGTTTAGACTTTCAGGGTAGATTTTCTTGCCGAGACTCGTAGCCTAACAAAAGCAACTATAATTGATGGTTAATGAAAGACTATGATTATTTCCATAATTGATTAATGAACGAATGTATGATTACATTCCATAAAATAACATAAAATGAATTTGGAGAGCGATGATGTTGATTAATATGATTATTTGAAATTATATATAGAGAGAGGGGAGTATTATTATGTTGAAAGGGATTAAGTTTAAATGTTATATATGATTTTATTTGATTTGTAAAGTTTATCATATTCTTAACTATTAGGTTTACATACTTTATAATAATTTTTAAACTTTAAAACATTTTAATTTAGAGTTTTCCTTTAATACATGCGTGTAGTCACTCTTATAAGTCCGTTTTAATTTTTCTTATTCTTCAATAATATCTATGTAAAGTAAATATCATCGATTAGCAAGGACACCAATGTTATTATTGGATATTTTTAATGCGTTTTTTAAATTATATTTTTGAATGTAGAAATGGATTCAATTTGTTAAAAACCCCATAAAACAAATATCGAACAAATATCACAAAAAAATATCCATAAAAAATGACACAAACATAGAACAGTTAAACTAAGCGTTTTTTAATCCCATTATACAAAAATAAAACATTATTCCAACATAAAACTTGGAAAGAAAATTGTCAATTGGCCCATTAAATATGGTTGAGATTCTTTAGTTAAGATTCTTCGTTGAAATTGTGAAAAGAGTAATGAGTGGTTAAAACTGTGAGTTTTGAAATTCCATATATCTTCCATGTAATCTTGATATACCCTTGACGTATATCTTCCGGGTTGAGCTTTCTATAAGTGCTCAGTGTTTTTTTGGACTTTTAACCCCCGGATTTTTTTACCTTTTCACGCACACGTGTTGAATTGTCAATAGTTGATTTTCATCATTCTAAGTAATGTAAGTACCATGACGGTCACTCTTGCCGTGTTGAGACCCTGTTCTGCATGATGATATTTTACTCATATTTTGCCACCGATGATTAAGTAGCAACGACGGCAAAGCAGTGGCACATCTTAGTGTTCCTTTATTACATTACATTTATATACGGACTGATGTTACTCAACAATTCTAACAAGTCTTTTTTTTTTATATATAATAATCTAAACGTTTTGTGTTTTTAATTTTTATTTTCAATATTTTATTCCCTTAAAGTTTAGTTCAAAATTTTTCAATTAGAAATTTAAAAAACTGCAAATGTCATTGGTTGAGATTACATATTCCTTGTACCATGAGGTTTTTGAGAACACACTAAGTTTGTTTGTGTATTCTATTATAAGTGGATGAAATTAGATGAACAAATTGTCTATCATTGAAGAATTTCCCCATCAAATATGATTAAAAGTTTTTTTTCTTAATTAAAATTCTTTGTTGAAATTGTTAAAAAGATAATTGAATTGTCAAAACTATAAAATTAGATTAGATGTTTAGTTTTGAAATTTCAATTTTAATTCCATAAATGTTTCATGTAGTCTTGACATATTCTTGATTTTCTTCACTTATCTTTGAACTCTACAAAAGGTAGACTAGATGTTTAGTTTTGAAATTCCAATTTTAATTTCATAAATGTTCCATGTAATTTTGACACATTTTTTATTTTCTCCACTTATTTTTGAACTATACAAAAGGTAAAAGATTATCTTTGAAAAATATTGAAAGAATAATATTTTTTATGTTATCAATTATATAATTTTTAAAAAATAAATATTTTGAGTGGTTTAAAAAATATCAGTTGCTTTTTATGTAAATAAGGGAAAAAAATACTCAATTAAGTTTAGCTTGGGTGGTTAGGAGGAATGGTTGTTATTCTCCCCACTCGGGTTCAATTCCATCACCCTGTTGAATTGCATGTGCCTATGACCCTTTGGTGTCAACAAAGAGATGTGATCAAGAAATAAACAACAAACTGGTCATAGGACAACAAGATAGATCTAACACCAAGAAGATATAATAATGAGAATAATTCTAGAAAATGGAGAAGATCATATATGCATAAGGNATTACATATTCCTTGTACCATGAGGTTTTTGAGAACACACTAAGTTTGTTTGTGTATTCTATTATAAGTGGATGAAATTAGATGAACAAATTGTCTATCATTGAAGAATTTCCCCATCAAATATGATTAAAAGTTTTTTTTCTTAATTAAAATTCTTTGTTGAAATTGTTAAAAAGATAATTGAATTGTCAAAACTATAAAATTAGATTAGATGTTTAGTTTTGAAATTTCAATTTTAATTCCATAAATGTTTCATGTAGTCTTGACATATTCTTGATTTTCTTCACTTATCTTTGAACTCTACAAAAGGTAGACTAGATGTTTAGTTTTGAAATTCCAATTTTAATTTCATAAATGTTCCATGTAATTTTGACACATTTTTTATTTTCTCCACTTATTTTTGAACTATACAAAAGGTAAAAGATTATCTTTGAAAAATATTGAAAGAATAATATTTTTTATGTTATCAATTATATAATTTTTAAAAAATAAATATTTTGAGTGGTTTAAAAAATATCAGTTGCTTTTTATGTAAATAAGGGAAAAAAATACTCAATTAAGTTTAGCTTGGGTGGTTAGGAGGAATGGTTGTTATTCTCCCCACTCGGGTTCAATTCCATCACCCTGTTGAATTGCATGTGCCTATGACCCTTTGGTGTCAACAAAGAGATGTGATCAAGAAATAAACAACAAACTGGTCATAGGACAACAAGATAGATCTAACACCAAGAAGATATAATAATGAGAATAATTCTAGAAAATGGAGAAGATCATATATGCATAAGGATAAAAAATCTCATGGGAGTACCCCCTACCAAATTTGTTTGATTCAACGGAAATAAAAAAGTGTAACAACCCCCTTTCCCAAGGGAGTAATACCTTCCATAGTATTTTCTTTTCTTTTCTCCTTTACTACTTTCAGAAAGCAACTTAGTTCCAACCTAATAATTTCAAAAACACAAGTGCAATAATTTATCTAGCAAAGCCATTTTACTATTAAACAACACCATCATAATTATAGCTAGGTAGTACCATCAACAATAACTATAGCAGTGGAGAAAGAAACATATTAAGTACCTATAGTCATTTGAATTAGTGAATACCAACCACTGGTCCAAACCAACACTCCACAAACAAGATATCTACCAAGGGGGAAATTGCACCCAAGAGTCGATTTTCCACCCAACCATTATAATCACTTGAACCAAGTGCTACCCCCTGAGTAGGGTTCAAGGTAAATGAAGTGAGGGATTAGAACAAGGAGCACCCAACAAATGGATCACTCAACTCATAGAATAAATCAATGTTCATGTATTCAACCAATCAACCATAGTATGGTGGAGAGACTCTTGGACTTATAGGATCACCACTTCCGACTCATGATGAATACTCCTGGTTAGGATAGTATCATACACATGGATGATGAACCTCTATAAGGATCTTACTACCACTCTCGTCCCTTATGCATACCCCTTGCCGGTCCTAACGTCTGCACCTGACTACTAAGGGGTAGAGCTAGGCCACCTCACGTTATGAATGGTTGGTTTTTTTTTATTTATGGGTCAGTTAGAGGGTTGGTTTACCAAGACATGAACATGGTTGGGTTGGCCAAATGACATAGACGAGGGTCCTCCTTGACTGGTGGTACACTAAGGACAGACAAGTGAGACAATAAAGGTAAGAAACAAAGGAAAACAACAAACCATTCAATGAACAATCAACTGCTAGAAGTTTAAGTCTTAAAATATCATTTAAAGGCATTAAACATGTACCAAGGACACAGTTTCTCCCACAGGTTGCAATAAAAAACCAATCTTCATCAAAGCAAAGCTGTTCTCACATGTTGTGTATTAATAAAGACAAGTTATACAATAGTTGAAGGAAAAGAAATGTACTTTGCACAAATCAACATTGTATTCAAGATCAGAGAAACACATATGAATTTGGACAAAAACACATTGTCATCAATAATATATTCACCAGGTAGAGAGCTTTAATTCATGTACAGAACAGGTCCAACCAGTTGTTGTATTGACCTTCTTCTTCCCAAAAACCGAACTCTTCTCACATACAGAGAATGCCTATTTATCAGAGATGTGAGGCCCTTGACCAGTGTGGAACCGAGGCTTCGTTCTACACATCAGTTGTAAAACAACTTATTAACTTAACTAAAACACTGCTGGAGTATAGTAATGTATACTTCAAACTTAACTTAATAAAAATGAGTGGTTCTTATCACACATAAAAGACCACTTATTATGCCTGAATTTTAAAGAGTTTTGAAATTGAACAACTAAAATTGCTACTTGTAATGAAACTAGACTAATGTTATGCTGAAGCAAACTAAGATTTGACATAAAATGACTAGGAGTGACATAACTGAGTTCTATATTTGAGCACTAGCATGCATGCGCGCTGTTGGAGGCCACTAGAGATAATTGAATGTGTTGGCAGTGTTTTTCCCCAACTTATCTCCTAGAAGAAAGAAGAAAGTCATCTGGTGTTTTCCCAGAGTCTCTGATATCCTTTATGCAGTCTGAATTATAACTCTCGAGTTCCCTGGTTGTGACATTGCAGGGTCCAGATTCCGGAACTTATGTTCTATATTTTTTTGCTATCATTGAACTATTTCCAGATGAGCAATTTGATGATGTGGAATGGCTCAACATTACCTGGTTTGGTGCCTTTTTCAAACTTCAAAATATGCCATTAATCAGAGATAATCCACTTCAGAAATTCAACGTTCGGGAGTTCTAGAGCGCAGAATATTCATATCTCCCAGAGGCTTGGACTTGCGAGGTCATTAACCGTCGCATATGCTAATTAACCTGAGATTAAGACTTTAATCATTAAATATTTCGGGAGTTCGGGTCTCCGACTCTTAGCGGTTCGGGACTTCGGGAGACTGCGCCTGCTCTTGATAGAAATATCCCAGAGGAAAATATCTCGAAGCTGACGTGGCAGCCTAATACTACAAACAATGACTTTGACACTCGTTCAGAAGCTTTTGAATGCAAATCTCGAGAATCTCCCGGAGTGATAACCTTTCGGATCTGACGTGGTGATGTGATGTGAATTGTTGATGTGTCACAGAAAGAAGGATGACATGTGTCACCTGGAATGGAGCAGATGGTGTACCAGAAATTCCCAAAATGAATGCCATGTGTCATCATCAGGACAGATTGCCAGGTGGCATGTGCCATGTGTTGTCTTGAGGAAGGACCTACGTGAAAGGAACTTAGGCACTTTGGGACTTGAGCCTTCGACACTTTTGGAAACTGTGTTAACTCTCGATCAAAATCTCCCGGAGGAAATTTCCTCGGAGTGACGTGGCGACTGTGACATCATGACCGATGATGTGTCATGAAAAGAATAGTGAGGAGAATCATTATTGGCTACTATTCACAAATGTAAGTTGATTTATCACTATTATTCAAGGAAAATCATACTCCTTAAAATAACTAGTTTGTGGTCCATAAAAAAAACATACTTTAGTCTTACATTCAAGGAAGACAAGCTTTTAGCTAATAAAAACAATTTTAAATCTTACTTTACAATAAAAACAATTTCATGAAAATAAAACTCTTATTTATTGTGTAATCCATTATGACATATTTTTAATCATAATACAATTAGTGTTATATTCAATTAAATTCATCATCATAAATGGATGAAAATAACAAGTATTGTGAATATATTCAACCATAATTGCGAGGCGGGTTTAGACTTTCAGTGTAGTTTTTCTTCCCGAGATTCCTAGCCTAACAAAAGCAACTATAATTGATGGTTAATGAAAGACTATGATTATTTCCATAATTGATTAATGAACGAATGTATGATTACATTCCATAAAATAACATAAAATGAATTTGGAGAGCGATGATGTTGATTAATATGATTATTTGAAATTATATATATAGAGAGGGGAGTATTATTATGTTGAAAGGGATTAAGTTTAAATGTTATATATGATCTTATTTGACTCGTAAAGTTTATCATATTCTTAACTATTAGGTCTACACAGACTTTATAATAACTTTTAAACTTCAAAACATTTTAATCTAGAGTTTTCCTTTAATACATGCGTGTAGTTACTCTTACAAGTCCGTCTTATCCTTCAATGTTTTCCTTTAATACATGCGTGTAGTTACTCTTACAAGTCCGTCTTATCCTTCAATAATATCTATGTAAAGTAAGTATCATCGATTAGCAAGGACACCACTATTATTATTATTGGATAATTTTAATATGTTTTTTAAATTATATTTTTGAATATAAAAATGAATTTAATTTGTTAAAATTTTTATGAAACAAATATCAGACAAATATCACCAAAAAATATCCATAAAAAATGACACAAACATAGAACAATTAAACTAAACGTTTTTTAATCCCATTATACAAAAATAAAACATTATACCAACATAAAAAAACTTGGAAAGGAAATTGTCAATTGGCCCATTAAATATGGTTGAGATTCTTTAGTTAAGATTCTTCGTTGAAATTGTGAAAAGAGTAATGAGTGGTTAAAACTGTGAGTTTTGAAATTCCACATATCTTCCATGTAATCTTGATATACCCTTGACGTATATCTTCCGGGTTGAGATTTCTATAAGTGCACTTTGGACTTTTAACCCCCGGTTTTTTTTACCTTTTTCACGCACACGTGTTGAATTGTCAATAGTCGATTTTCATCATTCTAAGTAATGTAAGTACCATGACGGTCACTCTTGCCGTGTTGAGACCCTGTTCTGCATGATGATATTTTACTCATAGTTTGCCACTGATGATTAAGTAGCAACGACGGCAAAGCAGTGGCACATCTTAGTGTTCCTTTATAAACTACATTTATATACGGACTAATGTTACTCAACAATTCTAACAAGTCTTTTTTTTTAATATAATCTATAATCTAAACATTCTTGATTTTCTCCACTTATTTTTGAACTATACAAAAGGTAAAAGATTATCTTTAAAAAATATTGAAAGAATAATATTTTTTATGTTATCAATTATATAATTTTTGAAAAATATTAGTTGCTTTTTTATATAATCAAGGCAAAAAAATACTCAATTAGGTTTAGCTTGGGTGGTTGGGAGGAATGGTTGTTATTCTCCCCACTCGGATTCAATTCCATCACCCTGTTGAATTGCATGTGCATATGACCCTTTGGTGTCAACAAAGAGATGTGATCAAGAAATAAACAACAAACTGGTCATAGGACAACAAGATAGATCTAACACCAAGAAGATATAATAATGAGAATAATTCTAGAAAATGGAGAAGATCATATATGCATAAGGATCAAAAATCTCATGGGAGTACCCCCTACCAAATTTGATTCAACGGAAAGAGAAAGTGTAACAACCCCCTTTTCCAAGGGAGTAATACCTTCCATAGTATTTTCTTTTATTTTCTCCTTTAATACTTTAAGAAAGCAACTTAGTTCCAACCTAATAATTTCAAAAACACAAGTGCAAAAATTTAGCTAGCAAAGCCATTTTACTATTAAACAACACCATCATAATTATAGCAAGGTAGTATCATCAACAATAACTATAGCAGTGGAGAAAGAAACATATTAAGTACCTATAGTCATTTGAATTAATGAATACCAACCACTGGTCCAAACCAACACTCCACAAACAAAATATCTACCAAGGGGGAAATTGCACCCAAGAGTCAATTTTCCACCCAACCATTACAATCACTTGAACCAAGTGCTACCCCCCGAGTAGGGTTCAAGGTAAATGAAGTGAGGGATTAGAACAAGGAACACCCAACAAATGGATCACTCAACTCACAGAATAAACCAATGTTCATGCATTCAACCAATCAACCATAGTATGGTGGAGAGACTCTTGGACTTATAGGATCACCACTTCCGACTCATGATGAATACTCCTGGTTAGGATAGTATAATACACATGGATGATGAACCTCTACAAGAATATTACTACCACTCTCGTCCCTTATGCATACCCCTTGTTGGTCGTAACGTTTGCACCTGACTACTAAAGGGTAGAGCTAGGCCACCTCATGTTATGAATGGTTGGTTTTTTTATTTATGGGTCAGTTAGAGGGTTGGTTTACCAAGACATGAACATGGTTGGGTTGGCCAAATGACATATACGAGGGTCCTCGTTGGCTGGTTGATGACACAACCCTCCCAACCCGCAGGTCGGAAGTCCACGCACACAGGATCTTTCCTCTTCCACTGGCCCAAAGAGCTCTCAACAATTGGCTCTTCTATTTCCCTTTCGGGAAATCTGCACCCACAAATAGCTTCGAGAAATTTCCCCCTTTATGCTTTCGGAGATCGGACTTCGCGATTTCGCAAATCCGGTGGTCAAACACCTTGTTTCTTAGACCCCTAAAACCCGAATTTCCGAAACTCCAATGCACTCACAATTTTCAACAACCCTTCATTCCATCGGGATTTCAGACTTCGCGTTTTCGCGAATCCTGATGCGAAGATTTCGGGACTTCACCCCACGAAAACCCGAAATGGTCAACGAAATTGACTTCTCTGTCAGTAGTGCATCACCTGTCTGCCCTGCCGATTCCTATGGCCCACACGCTCCTTTCGGCCCTTCGGGACTTCGCACTTCGTGATTTCGCGAGTCTTGATGCAAAGATTTTGAGACTTCAACTCATGAAACTCCGAAATAGAAATTCACGGGTAAATCCAACAGCTCATGTTGGCTTGAAATCTATGGTTCTACTTCTCCTGAGCTTGAAACCCTCGAAAAAACTCACCATAACTCCCCTGCTTCTCCGTGATATCTGACGACTCACGTGACTTCGCGAATTCTCAACAGAGAATTCCAACCGTCCATCTCTTCCCTTGAGAACTTCTACACAACTAAACAAAGTATCTCTCTCCATGGAACTTGTCCTACTACGACACGACGTCGCTACGCCTTCCTTCAATTTTTCAAGGTACTTGGCCTCTTGCCTCCCTTCAACCCCTTCGAAGGTTCAAATCCTTCTGAGCTTTTCCTCGACTTTGAGTCTTTCAGAAAAACTCTTGCTCGCACTCCTTGTGGCAAACCTTCAAACACTTTCAAGTGTTGAACTCCCTTCGACTCTGCGCACACCTACAACAGCAGTCTCTCAACAAGTCATTCAGGTTACAAAACCTGAAACTCTACTCAGCCTGTGCACACCTTGCACGGCTCCTGTGCTTAACTTACACTTCTGTGTGAATGAGAGAAAAAGCTACCCTATCTGAGCTTTCAAAGACAAACCTCTGAACCCTTTGTCAACGCACTCCTTGCAGACAATTCAACTGCACTCCTTGCAGGAACTCTTGCTCAGATAGAGAAACAATTGAAACTCATTCCTTTACCCTTTCCTCTCAGATTTCAAACATTTAATAAGAAATCATTAATACATAGCATAAAAACAATTGCATGACAGAAAGAGAAAAACATTCATGAGCATAACATTCAAAAATGCATACACAGAGAATATTTGAACACCATGAGTCTGAATCAAAACTTTTTTGTATTAATCCAGAACTTCTGTACATGGAATTCAGCTACACAACTCTCTACTTCTTCTCTTCTATGCTCTATGCTCTCAATTGGCATAATCTCATTTTATCTTACAATACACAATGAGGGTGTCTATATCTCGTTTCCCTCTTTCGTTCTAAACTGTCTAATCTATGCATTAAATTATATCTACTTGCATTAACTATTATAAATTCCTTCTACCTACTATGGATGAGAGCGGATCGCTTGTAGTGACCAGGATTT
>ML802517.1:208623-234070 GCA_009831015.1 Picea engelmannii | reverse complement strand
TAATAAGAAAAGGGTCATTACATCGCTCAAGGTCTGTTTACATTTTACAAGTGTGCCTCCACTTGATGACTTCATTAATGTTTCAAGACATTTCAAAATTTGCGTTGGGCGCTTTTCCAGCTATCTTTTATCTCCGCGTTGGCTCGCTTGAGATGCTCCTGCATCATACTCCCTCGCTTGAAAATTTTCATGGGCTCCTGTCCATGAGCTCACGCACGGTCTGTCCATGCCTCTGGATCTCTGCTTCGTTCTCCCAGCTGGCATCTTCAACTGGATGGCCCTTCCACTTGACCAAATATTCAGAGTATTGCTTTCGCCTAGTCTTCTTTCTAACCCTTTTGTCCAGTATGCACTCCATCTGTGGCTTTTCTGCAACTGGCATCTGCATTCGCCATTGAACCTCTGGTTGTTCATTTCCTTCTTCTGGTTCCTCAACTTTATATGGGTACAAATCTGAGATATTGAATATTGGAGAAATTCCGATCCCATCGGGTAATTCAATCGCGTAAGCATTTGCCCCAAATTTCTTCAAGACCTTACATGGTCCAATTTTCTTCATTTTTAGTTTATTATATGTTCCTCTAGGGAACCTTTCCTTTCTCAAATGTGCCAGAATCAAATCACCAACTTCAAATTGAAGTTGTCTCCTGTGTTGATCTGCTCTGCACTTATATTCCTAGCTCGAACTCTGCAATCGCTCCTTCACCTGGCTGTGAAGTTCATTCATCACCTCTGCGAAATCCTCTGCACTAGCGCTCCTAATCACAGTCTGTTCTGAATCCCTCAATTTATAAATTCCTCTCGGTTGCATGCCATAGACAATCTGAAATGGACTCTGCCCTGTGCTTCTGTTAACTGAGTCGTTATAAGAAAATTCCGCCTGTGGTAATATGTTGTCCCACTGGCTATGGTGTTCTGTCACCAAGCTTCTCAGTAAGTCTCCCAGACTTCTGTTCACCACTTCTGTCTGTCCATCTATCTAAGGATGATAAGCCGAACTAAACGACAAGTTAGTTCCCAGCTTCTTCCATAAGGTCCTCCAAAAATGTCCTACGAACTTAGTGTCTCGATCCGAAACTATGCTCCTTGGTAAGTCGTGAAGTCGAATGACTTCTTTGAAAAACAGGTTCGCAATGTGAGTTGCGTCACTGGTTTTCTGACATGGAATGAAGTGTGCCATCTTGGAAAATCTATCCACCACCACAAAGATTGAGCCGAACCCTCTTTGTGTTCTTGGCAACCCCAATATGAAATCCATGCTAACTGCATCCCACGACTTCTCAGGTATGGGCAATGGTTGATAAAATCCAGCATTCTGCCTCTTTCCTTTTGAATGCTGGCAAATTCTGCATTTGTCTATGAATCTTTTAACTTCTGCTCGCATTTCTGGCCAAAAATATGACTCATTCAACTTTGCAAACGTCTTGTCGTGACCAAAGTGCCCGACCAATCCCCCACTATGTTTCTCCTTCAACAAATTCTCTCTCATGGAGTATTTTGGAATACAAAGTTGATTACCTTTAAACAATAATCATTCCTGGATCATGTACTCTACCCACTAGCTTCTATCCTTGAGAATTGGATTCTCAGCTGCTTCGTACGCCTTCTTAAAATCTGGATCATCCCTCCACATGTCCCTGAGATCATCAAAACCCGGCGTTTTGACCCTGAACTCCTGCAGTAGCAAACACTTCCTGCTCAAAGCATCAACAACTTTGTTAGCAGTACCAGAAATATGTTTAATCACAAAAGTGAAATTTTGCATATATTCAACCCATTTTACATGTCTTTGATTCAACTTCTCCTATTGAGYCACAAATTGCAAAGCATGGTTATCACTGTATAAGACAAATTCCTTCGGGATTAAGTAATGTCTCCATTTCTTCAATGCCTGTATAATAGCATAGAACTCCTTATCATAAGTGGAGTATTTTATCTTGGCTTCATTCTACTTCTCGCTGAAGTATGTTATCGGCCTGTCATCTTGACTCAAGATTGCCCCTATTGCAAACCCACTTGCATCGCATTTTATTTGAAATGTCTTTTGGAAATCCGACAACACCAAAATTGGTTGTTCCGTAATTTTCTTCAAAAAAAATTGAAGCTTTTCTCAGCCTCTTCTGTCCAGTGAAAAGAATTACGTCTCTTCTTCACTGTGTCCATCATTGATGCACTAATTCCACTGAAATTTCTGATGAACTTCCGGTAGAAACTAGCCAATCCGTGAAAACTTCTCACCTCGAAGATATTCTTCGGTGATGGCCAATTCTTGATCACCTCCACTTTATCTGGATCCATCCTCAACTTATCTGTAGAAATAACGAACCCCAAATAAATGAGCTATGTCTTCATGAATGAGGATTTCTTCATGTTTATCAACAACTTCTCCTGTTGTAACCTTTTCATTATTGTAACCAAATGTTTCAGATGTTCAGCCACTGTTTTACTGAAAATCAGTATGTCATCTAGATACACAAGGACAATTTTTCTCATGAACTCCCTTATGACTTCGTTCATCAACCTCATGAAAGTACTTGGCACGTTCGTTAAGCCAAACGGCATGACAAGCCATTCGTATAACCCTTCATTGGTTTTGAATGTTGTCTTCCATTCATCACCTTCTCTCATACGAATATGATGATAACCACTCTTCAAATCAATCTTCAAAAAAAAAATTGCTCCACTCAAGCAATCCATCAGATCGTCCATCCTTGGCAATGGAAATCTGTACCTGATGGTTATTTTTTTAATCACCCTCGAGTCAGTACACATCCTCCAGCCTCCGTCTTTCTTCAAACTGAGTATTGTTGGAACAACACACAGACTCAAGCTTTCCCTGACCAAACCTTTGTCCAACAAATCCTAGACTTGTCCTTTGACCTCTTCATTCGCTTGCGGCATCAATATGTACGCTGCTTTGTTTGGAAAACTAGCTCTTGGTATGAGATCAATATGATGACTCACACTTCTGATTGGTGGCAACGAACGAGGTAGTTCGTCCACTACTATGTCAGCGAACTCTTCCAGTAGTTCCTGAACCTCTTCTGGTAAATCATCTACTCTTGTGCTGGTCAAAACAATTCTAGGCTTCCTGACCACAATGAATTGTGGATCCTCCTTCTTCTTGACCCATGTAAGAAGTTCCTTCCCACTCATGAGAAGTACAGTGTTTCTTACTTCAGGTTTAACCTCCTTATCCTTGATTGGAAGAAACATGTGAGTCCTCCCATTCTTCTCTAAGGTGTATGTGTTCATTCTCCCGTCATGAATCACATTCCTGTCATATTGCCATGGTCTACCCAGCAATAGATGACAAACATCCATGGGAATAACATCAAAGAGTATCTTATCGTTATATCCTCCTATCTTAAATTCAACTAAACACTGTTTAGTGATAGTTACCTGATGTCCTTTTTGTAGCCATGAAACTCTGTATGGGCTTGGATGATAAATCGTCTCTAGCTCCAGTTTCTCTACCATCTCTGTTGAAACGAGATTATATGTGCTACCACTGTCCACAATGACCTTGCATACCCTGTCCTTGGTCTTGCAAACAGTCCAGAAAAGTCTGTTTCTTTGGATTGAACTCTCCACCTCCTTCTCTGGTGTCAAAAGAGATTTTCGCATCATCAACGATCTTCCGCCTTCAACATCTTCTACCTCAATATTTTTCCTCTATGCTTCGGTGATGTGAGTCTCTCCACCTTCTTTCTTTTTATCTGGACACTCATAAGACTTGTGCCCATTCTTTCCACATGTGAAGCATGTTATTACTCCACCTCTTCCTCTTCCTCTACCTCTGGTACGAGGAAAAATGTTGTTATCAACATACTCTCCTCTCTGTTCGGTATGCTGCCCTCTTTGTTCAGTGTATTGCCCTCATTGTGAGCTTCCACCTCTCTYAGTTCTAGTCTGAGGTTTCTTCTAGTCCTCCTTGGGTTTCTGATTTTTATCCTGAGCAACTGATTTTCCTTTGGGCTAACTTCTGCCTCGGCCTCTTTGACCTTGTTTTCAGCTCAACTTCTCTTCCGCCTTTAGAGCCATCTGATAAGCATCTTCCACCATTCAGATGGTTATCATTCTCATATCGTCTTGAATTTCATATCTCAGGCCATTCATGTACCTGGAAACTTTTTCATCATCACTTTCTCGATGACCTACCCTGATGTTCATTCTGTAGAATTATTCAGTATATTCTTTTACTGTCATCATCTTCTGTCTCAAGTTTTGCATCCTTCGAAACAGAGTAATTTGATAATCCCTAGGGATGAATTTCGCCTTCATCTTTGCAATCATCCTATCCCAACTCTTGATCTTCTGTTTGCCTTTGCAGCGTCTGTCAGCTTGTAGCTCATCCCACCACAATGCTGCATGTCCTTTCAATCTTGTGACAACATGTTTGACCTTCTTGTCCTATTCAACATCTTCATAGTCAAAATATGTGTCCAGAGCTCTAATCCAGTCTAGAATCTCCTCTGCATCCAGATTTCCCTCATAAACTGGAATGTCCATTTTCGCTCTTGCACCCATTCTTGCAATAGTCCTAATCAGACATTCGTTTGCTTCATCTTCGGCTACAACTTCTTCCCCTTCATGTTCAGCCTCAATTTCACTTTCCGAATCACTAAGATCCCCAACACCGACTGTGCGCCTCTGTGTTGTCTCCATGTCTTCAAGTCTGGCACGTAGATCACGCATCTCTCTCTCCATGGCTGGATCAGGAATTTGCCTACCTCTTCTTCTTGGCATTTTCCTATCCTCTGGTGTATCGGGTGTTTGCCTATCCCTTCTTCTCGGTGGCATGGTGAATTCTCCTTTCCCTTGCTACAGAAAGAAAAGAAACCTTTCTGCACTCTGATACCAAATGATGACGCATCCCTCCCAACCCGCAGGTCAGAAGTCCACGCACACAGGATCTTTCCTCTTCCACTGGCCCGAAGAGCTCTCAACAATTGGCTCTTCTATTTCCCTTTCAGGAAATCTACACCCACAAATAACTTCGAGAAATTTCCCCCTTTATACTTCGAGAGATTGGACTTCACGATTTCGTGAATCCGGTGGTCAAGCACCTTGTTTCTTAGACCCTCGAAACCCGAATTTCTGAAACTCTGATGCGCTCGCAAGGTTGACTTTTCAATAGCCCTTCATTCCATCGAGATTTCAGACTTCACAATTTCGTGAATCCTGATGCTAAGATTTCGGGACTTCACCCCATGAAAACCCGAAATGGTCAACGAAATTGACTTCTCTATCGGTAGTGCGCCAGCTGTATGACCTGCCGATTCCTATGGCCCACATGCTCCTTTCGGCCCTTCGGGACTTCGCACTTCGTGATTTCGCGAGTCCTGATGCAAAGATTTCGGGACTTCAACTCACGAAACTTCGAAATAGAAATTCACGGGTAAATCCAACGGCTCCTGTTGGCTTGAAATCTACGGTTCTACTTCTCTTGAGCTTGAACCCCTCGAAAACACTCACCGTAACTCCCCTTCTTCTCCGTGAGATCTGACGGCTCATGGGACTTCGTGAATTCTCCACAGAGAATTCCAACCATCCATCTCTTCCCTTGAGAACTTCTACACAACTAAACAAAGTATCTCTCTCCGTGGAACTTGTCCTACTACGGCACGACGTCGCTACGCYTTCCTTCAATTTTTCAAGGTATTTGGTCTCTTGCCTCCCTTCGACCCCTTCGAAGGTTCTTCTGAGCTTTTCCTCGACTTCGAGTCTTTCAGAAAAACTTCTGCTCRCACTCCTTGCGGCAAACCTTCAAACACTTTCAAGTGTTGAACTCCCTTCGACTCTGCGCACACCTACAACAATAGTCTCTCAACAAGTTATTCAGGTTACAAAACTTGAAAATCTACTCAGCCTGCGCACACCTTATACRGCTCCCGTKCTTAACTTACACTTCTCTGTGAATGAGAACAAAAGCTACCCTATCTGAGCTTTTAGAGACAAACCTCTGAACCCTTTGTCAACGCACTCCTTGCGGACAATTCAACTGCACTCCTTGCAAGAACTCTTGCTCAGATAGAGAAACAATTGAAACTCATTCCTTTACCCTTTCCTCTCAGATTTCAAACATTCAAGAAGAAATCATTAATACATAGCATAAAAGCAATTGCATGACAAAAAGAGTAAAACATTCATGAGCATAACATTCAAAAATGCATAAACAGAGAATATTTGAACACCATGAGTATGAATCAAAGCCTTTTTGTATTAATCCAGAACTTCTGTACATGGAATTCGGCTACACAGTTCTCTGCTTCTTCTCTTCTATGCTCTATGCTCTCAATTGGCATAATCTCATTCTATCTTACAATACACAATGAGGGTGTCTATATCCCGTTTCCCTCTTTCGTTCTAAACTGTCTAATCTACGCATTAAATTCTATCTACTTGCATTAACTATTATAAATGCCTTCTACCTACTATGGATGAGAGCAGATCGCTCAAGGTCCGTTTACATTTTACAAGTGTGCCTCCACTTGATGACTTCATTAATGCTTCAAGACATTTCAAAATTTGTGCTGGGCGCTTTTCCAGCTGTCTTTTATCTCCGCGCTGGCTTGCTTGAGATGCTCTTGCATCAATGGTGGTACACTAAGGATAGACAAGTGATACAATAAAGGTAATAAACAAAGGAAAACAACAAACCATTCAATGAACAATCAACTGCTAGAAGTTTAAGTCTTAACATATCATTTAAAGGCATTAAACAAGTACCAAAAACATAGTTGCTCCCACAGGTTGCAATAAAAAACCAATCTTCATCAAAGCATAGTTGTTCTCACATGTTGTGCATTAATAAAGACAAGTTATACAATAGCTGAAGGAAAAGAAATGTACTTTGCACAAACCAACATTGTATTCAAGATAAGAGAAACACATACGAATTTGGACAAAAACACATTGTCATCAATAATATATTCACCAGGTAGAGAGCTTTAATTCATGTATAGAACAGGTCCAACCAGTTGTTGTATTGACCTGATTCTTCCCAAAAACCAAACCCTTCTCACATACAAAGAATGCCTATTTATCAGAGATGTGGAGGCCCTCGACCAGTGTGGAACCGAGGCTTCGCTATACACATCGGCTGTAAAACAAATTATTAACTTAACTAAAACACTGCTGGAGTACAGTAATGTATACTTCAAACTTAACTTAATAAAAAAGAGTGGTTCTTATCACACATAAAAGACCACTTATTATGCCTGAATTTTAAAGAGTTTTGAAATTGAACAACTAAAATTGCTAATTGCAATGAAACTAGACTAATGTTATGCTGAAGCAAACTAAGATTTGACATAAAATGACTAGGAGTGGGATAACTGAGTTCTATATTTGAGCATTGACATGCATGCATGCTTTTGGAGGCCACTAGAGATAATTGGATGTGTGGGCAGTGTTTTTCCCCAACTTATCTCCTAGAAGAAAGAAGAAAGTCATCTGGTGTTTTCCTAGAGTCTCTGATATCCTTTATGCAGTCTGAATTATAGCTTCTCGAGTTCCCTGGTTGTGGCATTGCAGGGTCCAGATTCCATAACTTATGTTCTATACTTTTTGGCTATAGTTGAACTATTTCCATATGAGCAATTTGATGATGTGGAATGGCTCGACATTACCTGGTTTGGTGCCTTTTTCAAACTTCAAAATATGACATTAATCGGAGATAATCCACTTCAAAAATTTGACATTCGGGAGTTCCAGAGTGCAGAATATTCATATCTCCCATAGGCTTGGACTCGTGGGGTCATTAACCGTCGCGTATGCTAATTAACCCTAGATTAAGACTTTAATGATTAAATATTTTGGGAATTCGAGTCTCCGGCTCTTAGGGGTTCGGGACTTCGGGAGACTGTGCCTACTCTTGATAGAAATATCCCAGAGGAAAATCTCCCGAAGCTGAAGTGGCAGCCTAATACTACAAAAAATGACTTCGACACTTCATCGTTCGAGAGATTTTGAATGCAAATCTCGAGAATCTCCCGGAGTGATAACCTTTCGGATCTGACGTGGCAACGTGATGTGAATTGTTGATGTGTCAAAGAAAGAAGGATGACATGTGTCACCTAGAATGGAGTAGATGGTGTACCAGAAATTCTCGAAACGAATGCCATGTGTGATCATCAGGACCGATTGCTAGGTGGCATGTGCCACGTGTCGTCTTGAGGAAGGACCTATGTGAAAGGAACTTAGGCACTTCGAGACTTCAGCCTTCAACACTTTTGGAAACTGTGTTAACTCTCGATCAAAATCTTCCGATGGAAATTTCCTCGGAGTGATGTGGCCACTGTGACGTCATGACTGATGACGTGTCATGAAAAGAAGGGTGTCACATGTCACCTAGATTGGGGAAAATTGCGTGCTGAAAATGATGAAAATGAGGGCCACGTGTCGAAGACCAATGAATTCCACATGTCACCATAGATGAATGCTATGTGTCAGCATAGATGAGCGCTATGTGTCTCTGACTCTTCGAGGTTCAAGGGATTTCAAACACAAAGTATGTATAACTCCTGGAGGACCAGACTAGCGGAGTGATGTGGCACTTCAACGCATGGTAGTTTGGAGGCTTCAACACTTCGAGGCTCTGGTGATCTGCACTTGATCTGAAATAAAACCTCATGGATGGTTGATCTCCCCGATCTGACGTGGTAATTCGGGGCTCCAATGCTTCAAGGATATGGCACTTCAAGGCTCGTGAGAATTAAACAAAGATGAGCTCGAACACCTGAACATCAAAGTCGCAGAGTGAAGTTTTTATAACTCTGTGGTTAAACCTCATGCCTTTCTAGAACTCCTAATGTACGAGAGTTGTTGATCTGAGTGGTGTATTGGATCTCCACCGTTGCAAATTTAACCTGTTTGTTCTCACAATATGAGCCTGAAATCAACTGCTTTGAATTGTTTTGTTTTGTCCATGGGTGTTCCCTATGCATACAAAATACTTGGTCGACCTGTTTCTAGCTCAATTAGTGATAAACATGATGACAATTATTTTCAAACCAAATCACGACATGTAATTATCCTCATGAATCAAAGAATGAATCAAGAAAGATAATGATGAAAACCAAGTCATTTAGTGATGGGAAACTAACTTGACCAACCAAAAGAGGAATGATTTTTTTGAAGGTATACATAAATGAGAGAGGAGGGGTAGGGGTGCAGACTTAGGTCTCAACACCCCTAATTAGGTAAGTATCATACTCAAGGGTGATGTCCCAATGACCTAAAAGAATAAAAATTTGCCAAGATCTATAAGAATCAGTACCCCTGGTTAGGCATGCACACTCCCAACCTATTTAATCCACACATACCAAGCTATAGTATCTATTAGTTTTCTACCTCGACGTCACAAATCGATAATTAGGTTTTCTTTCTCACACAAAAACAACATCCTTTTGTAGCCAAACCCCTCACACAAAGCTATTCATTGTTTCGTATCCATCAAGGGTGTAATATATCTCCCCCAATAATTCCTCATGGCCTTCCCATTCCCCCAAATATATCACACATGGGGTGAAATTAGGCTTAGGGGTAGAAAAATAAGTGACATAAAGTGGGAAAAAGGTAAATCATAGCTTTCCCCAATTAGGATTTTTACCCCAATTAAATTTGGAAGAAATTTCTCAAGTCTTTTCCCCTTCCCATGGTTTCCTACATACTAATATCAAGTGATAACCTCCAACAAATATGAGGCCCTTTCCCTTGGATGTGATTCCTAACCTCTTCAACACTGTCTCAATCTAAAAGATTATTAAACTTTCCAATGATACCAATACACTTATGAACCATCATAATCATCTTGAATTAAATGCATTCTAATAAGAGGAATATGTCATTACATGAATACATGGACATTCCATTAAGCTCATCAAGTAAATACTCATAATGTTGATTCAATATCCTCATATGTTTCATTATTCAAAATAAGCCAACATCAACAAAGGGAATGTCAATAAGGGATAATGAACCCAAAACACCATCTCTTAACCAACATCACAATGGGAATAATAACTACTAACAAACCAATACCAGGGGTTAGTAAAGTAACTACCATGTACTAGGGGTGTTACAACCCTCCTCCTAAAAGAAGGCATATGACCTCGAAGCTAAATCATCACCAAAAAAATGGGATAAATCTTTCTCATCTTTGATTCTAATTCTCATGTGTTATCTTCCTTTTAGTAGTATTATAATTGAACCCTAATCCACTCTATAACTCTATTTTGTAGGCGGTGTTGTTTAGTTCCAGTGGTCATAAGGGGTTTTATGAGAAAATCCCCCATGTCCCTCATCTATATAGCATTACAAATTTAATATATGGTTAGGGTTATACACATATTTCTTGAACAAGGATACATACAAAACATCATATATTGTCAAAAGCAGTTGTGAGGCCAATTTGTAAGCAATGACACCTATTTGTGCCAAAATATCAAAGGTCCACAATATCTTGGTGTCAATTTCTTCCATATTCCTAGGAATATAAATCCTTTTCAACTTGACTCTAAGGAACACCTTCTCTCTGAATTTGAAACTTCATTTCGATCTCTTTTTATTTACATTGCTCTTCCACTTGTCTTGGGTAGTTTTTAGACTTTGTTGCACATGTTTCACTACATTCTCCGTCTCTTCTAGGGTGCCACTTTCTTGGGTTAGTTAGGTGTTTCTAGTCTGTCCCAAATGACTGGAGAATTACAATTCCATTTATACAAGGATTCAAATAGAATCTTCTTTAGGGAATGGTGATACCCATTGTTATAAAAAAAAATTACTAATGGAAGGTAGTTTTCCTAGCTCCTTTGTTGATTAATTACATACATTTAGAGCATTACCTCCAAGATTCTATTGGCTCTTTTTATCTGACCATTTGTCTCTAGATGGTAGGTGGTGTAGAAACTTAACTTTGAATGTATCTCATGAACAAACTCATCCAAAACTTAGATATAAACTTTGAGTCATGGTATGTCACAATTACCTTTGGCACCCCATGTAATCTTACCACTTCTTGAATGATTTCAAGCTATGTTACATGCTCAATGAGTAGTCTTGACTAAGATGAAATGTGCTATCTTTTTCAAATGGTATAGTACCACTAGCATAGAGTCATTTCCCCTAGAGGTGCTCCGTAATCGACAAGTGAAATCCATGGATATTTCTTCCCACTTCCAAGTTGGTATATTCAGGGGGTTCAACTTCTCGACTATATAATAAGAATCCACCTTTATATGTGAGCATTCCATGAATCTAACCACATAGGTTGTAATATTTAACTTGTTTACTATCCAATAATACAAATGCTTCATACTTTGTTATTTTCTTTGGTATCCCAAGTGTCTAGAATAAGGGGCATAATGTGCATCATGGAACACTAGCCTTATCTCATCTTCGTTCTCTAGTACATAATCTCTATTCCTTCATAGTAACATCCCATATTCAGCTAGATGATAGTCATCATACTTCCTAATTTCTTTCTTGGTCTAGTTCTTCCTCCTCAAAATTGTAAGGTGTACCTGTTGGTACCACTTATATTTATTGGACTGTATTATGATCATGATCCTCAAATTTGATTGATTATGGGAGATTGCATCTATGTGTCATCTCTAGCTTACGGCATGATATGCTACCAAATTATCTTTTCCTTTTATGTGTAGTGTGCCATGGTCATATCTTGTTAGAAATTACACCCAGTGCCACTCCCTAACATTCAACTCAGTATGAGTCTGCCAATATCAAACTCCTTTCCAATTAAGTAATGCCACCATGCCTTCAAAGCATGTACTATTGCAAAGAGCTCAATGTCATGAGTTGGTTATTTCTTCTAATGAACATTCAACTTCCTTGATTCATAGTTCACTACTCTCCCTTCTTGTATGATAACTCCTCCAATGCATCCCCCACTAGAATTGATGCATACTAGGAAGTCCTTGTTGAATTTAGGGAGTATCAATATAAGTGTTATCATGAGAAGTCTCTTAAGATCTTGAAATATTTCCTCATGTTAGGTTGTCTAGAGCGATTTAAATCCTTTCCCTTATATATTCTATCAAGGGCCTACAATATTTGAGAAGCCTTCTATAAATCTCTAAATGCATCTAGTTAATCCTAGAAAACACCTTAATTATATTGCATTCTTTAGGGTTGGCCAACTAGATATATCTTCTATCTTCATGGTATCCACTTTCAGTCCTTCCTCAGATATAATGTGTGAAACACACTATATCTCTTCTTGAAGGATTCACGCTTACTCAAATTAACATATAATTGGTTCTCTCACCAATTTTTCAACACCAAATGGAGATGCTCTTTGTGCTTTGCCTCATTCCTAGAATAGACCAAGATGCAAACAATAAATATTGGCACAAATTTTTCCATATACTTAATAATACATCATTCATTAATGTCATGAAGATTGCAGGGGAATTCAATAATTTAAAAGGTAAAATTAGGAACTCATGGTTCCCATATCTACTCTAGAAGATAGTCTTTGGTATGCTAGCCTCTTCCACACTTATTTGATGGTATCTAGATCTTAAATCTAGCTTGGTGAACACCCTTTCCCCTTTGATACATTCAAACAAGTTAGGGGCAATGGTATTTGTTCTTGATTATTACTTTATTCAACATCTTGTAATAAATGCACATTTGGAAGGTCCCATCCTTCTACTTAACAAACAACATATGATCTTCCCATGCCAAGGAAATTGGGTGTATGAAACCCTTGTATAGTAATTATTGCAATTTAATATTAATTTTTTCTAGTTCTTTGGTCCCCAATTTGTAAGGTACCTTTAATATTTGACAAACCTCAAACATTATTTCTATCTTTTAATTCACCTTATGAGTTGGTGGCAACCCTAGTAGTTCATTAGGGAATACATCTAGAAATTCCTTGATTATGCATAACTATTTTTCTTCTATACTTGATCCTCTTGCAACCTTAGAGATATGGATGAGATACCCTTTAAAACCCTTTTGCACATTATACATGGCCTTCATGGCTATTTATGTCTTATTACCATAGGCTATTTTCCACTTATATGCTTCTAACTATTCCTTTGTTATGCACACATTCAACCATTTTCTTGTAGTAGTCTACCTCAAACTTATGGATTTCCAACCAATCCTTCACAATCATCCCTTCTTAGTCCCCAAAGCCCAAATCATGAAAATATATATTGTTGTTCAATTCTCCATTTTCCACTACACATCTATCAATTGCCTATTTGATCCACTTCTTAGCACCACTCACCATTTTTACCTTCCATGGGTGTAGGAGCTTTTCAATTCTTAGCTCACAATCAACCACCACCATAGGGGATATGAAATTGTGAGTTCTTCCATTTTAAGTAAGGAAAGTATAAGGTTGACCAAATATAATACCTATAGATTCTATGATGGAAGCCAAATACTTTTCCTAACTGTTAAGGAAAATTTTAGGGGCTAAATTTCGCATGTGGGCTAATTTTCCATGTATTTTTCTAAAAAAATATTCATTGATTTCTACTTTTTCTAAAAATGATTCACCTAAGTTCTATAGGGTAAAATTATTTTACATCAAAATTACCAAATTTTCTAGAAACTATACATGATACTTACAAATTTGAATATGTTTACAAAAATATCGCTAAACATTTTATAGTTGAAATTTTAAGAACTAGTAATATTTGCCTAGGTTTCTACACTTTAACATGAATATGGATCCTTAAAATTTTCCTTAATTATTGTTGATCCATTTTTATGTCTCAACTTTGTATTTTATGTTAAGTTATACTATGCAGAAGAATTATCCTTTCATCCCAATCCATAGTCCTTTGCATCCCACACAAGTTCTATATCTCTACATTACTTCATGGAAAAATCATACACTTTCAACACTTAGTCGTTATTTTTACTTGCTCTATGTAGTGAAACTTTGCATTAAGTTCATTCTCCATGCTTTGCATAAATTATTTTTCTCCGCATTTCACATACCTATTCACTTGTCCCACATGAGCTAACACTTAGTTTATTTTTGAACTTTGCCTCATATAGAGAACTCAACACATTACCACTTCTCCACAATACTTCCCCTCCACATTAAATTTTAATCGCAACACCTTTTCCCCTACATTACCTTTTCTAGCATAACTTTCCTTCTCCCTCTCTACTGCATAACCTATACAATCCTAAATTATGTCTCTGAAAGAGAACTTGACACATGCCTCATTTCTCTGTAAGACTTATTCCTCTGTAATGACTCATTTCTCCTCAAGACTTATTGTTATGCAATGACTCATTTCTTCACAAGACTTATTCCTCCATAAGCATTCTCTTTCTGCCTTCCTACCATACTAAATGTATCATACTTAGTGTATTTCTCACTATGCAACTTTCCACATTTTTTGTTCATGAGGTAACTTATGGTGCATTCATGATGTCCTAATTCACAAGAAAAATATGGTTGTTAGAAGTAAACGAGGATTAAATGTTGTGTTTTCCGAAATATATTTTTCTTATGAAGGATACTTAATATTAATAGTTTGCATGCATTGTAAAAGAATATATAGACATTGAAATGATGTATCATTAAGAACTACTAATTATCTTAGCCTCTTATTAATTAAGCTTCGTAATCCAGATTAATAACCTTCACATATATCAAATTGTATTGGAAAGAGTGGGAAATATGGAAACGAGAATAAAAAGAGAACCTTTCTCCAGAGATACTCTCAATTCCCTTGCTCTCCAAAACAAATATTTTCATTGGTCGACAACTTATTAGTGGTATTCCAACCTCAATCATGAGTAGAAACTTGCTAATAATATTTGGACAACTAGTCTAACCAAGGATGGTTACATACATGAAGATTTGATTACATAGAATTAGTTTCTTGGTGTGAAAGAAGATTTGACTTGAATCACATGATGATTCAAGTTGTTTCTGAAGGGAGGAATCACATTCCCTTAACTCTAACTATATTAAGTAGAATGGTATGACTCCCCACTCCAAACAAAGTCCTCAAGATTCTGGATGATGACTCTTTTTTGGACATGAATGGCGGTGGAGTGAACTTGTTGAAGGACTTCCTGACATCATCTTAGATAATGCCAGTTGATACTACTCACATTGATATATTCCTGCTATCTGAGCCATACTGAGATATTTCTTGGCTCTTCTCATGACTAGTGGGACAATATTCTACATCCTACATTCCAAGGTACATTTTGTATGTGCTACACTTCTCTGTTTGGATGAAAGTCGTATTTGACTAGGCTGAAATCAAATCAAATGAAATTTCTTATCAACTTTCAAATTATATGAAGAAAAAAAAGGATTTTCATGATCTCGCATTTGGTATTTTATATGGTATATTGTAATGTGTTTGAAGGGTTTTCTCAAATGGGTAATGGTGATGCTGACAATGAACCTGCTCAATTTTTGTACCCTACGTTATGGAGGTGCAAGGCACCATTCCACTTCTTCTAAGTACAATATAGTTTCGTCAAAGAATTTAGACACATTCTTATTGGAACACAACCAATGAGAATTACACAGGAAGATTTATATTTTCTGAATGGAAGAGGGATTTATGTATATGAGAAATAATCTACCTACATCAGGTTGTGTGGGTTTGAAGGAAAACCTTTCCTTCTTCCCAATTTTTTGTGTGAAAGATATTGTGTTGTTGAAGTATGTAGATAATGCAAGTCCTGGTGTTCCTTCTTTGACAAAAAGAGGAAGAAACTATTTGTTTCCTAACCTTTCCATTTCATTGACATATAAATTAGAGGCCTAACCCATTTGGTCGAAGTTGCTAAATTATTGAATTCATTTCATTTAAAAGAAGTTGAAGCCTTCAAAGGATTTGACCCTAAAGGAACATTTTTTGCCCATTTATCTTCAATTGGTTATGGTACTACTTTTTCAAGAATGCCAAAAATCACAAAGGGAGTTGATGATAATGGCCCTAATACAAGTAGAGTAATTTCCAAAAAAGAGAAACAAATTTGTAATGATGATTTGGTCACACAGTTCAGTTCAAATACAAAGGTTAAAAATATGAAGTTAAAGAAGGAACTTCAATAAGGTAAGTGTGAGCAAAGAGGTGAAACTACGAATAACACTCATACTAGTTGTACTCCCCTCTCCCATAAGAGTTCCTCCTCTACCCAAAGCAACTAAGAGATTAATGTGAGTAAAGGAGAGTGACAAACTTTTCGATTACTTCCTAATTGACTTAGTGAGAAATTGAAGAGTTGTACATTTAATTATCAATCCGAGGTTGTATATTATTTACGAACTATCATGCACCATATATGCATGTGTAGTGTTGTAAATACTAAGGAGTTATAGTACTTCGAATGTCACAATTTTAGATTTCAAGATACTTAATGAATTCACCAAGCTATCCCACTTCTCAAATTGCAGGAAAAGAAATATCATGTTGCAGGAAAATAAAATCACACTTGTGAAAAGTAAATCTCTTTTACAAAAAACAAATCACACCCTATAGAAAGTAAATCACACTTCGCAGAAAGTGAATCACACTTGTAGGAAGTAAATCAAATTGACGAAGAGTAAATCACACTTGCATAAAGAAAATCACACTTGCAGAAAGTAAATCATACTTGTGGAAAGTAAAGTTATGCTAACATCTAATGGTGATTTGCTCAATTAAAATGAGGATCGTGTCTTTTTGTAACAGTTACACATTCGTACTTCCAATGTTAATTTACGAAACCAATAATATCAAATCACAAGATATTGAGGAATGAGACTATCTCAAATCTAAGAGAAAGAAAAATATAGTAAATCTGCAAGTGGAGTTGCAACAATGTGAGTTGTAGCAACACTAAAGTTACAACGATGCAAGTTGTAGTAATGAGCGTTGCAACATCAAGGCTTCAATAAAAAAAGACACAATAATGTGAATTGAAACGACAAAAGTTGCGACAACGTTTTTTATTGCAAACTTATAGAAATAAAAACAATATTGAGTTGCAACTTAATATTGTGAGACTCATAACATAAGGAAACTAAACATTAACCACACCTAGATTGCATTTAACTATTCTGCAAAATATGGATTGCGACAAGTTAAGAAATGAAACAACTACTATAGAATTAAATGAACAAAATTGAAATTCGAAATCCTATTCTTAATGTTACATGAAGTACCTGACTAAGGAGGGGGCCCTACCCCCTTAGAAAAGGTATTGGGATACAAAATTAGAATCACACAAAAATCAACAAATCAACACGTGAACATGAGAAGAACATAAATTATATTGCAGAAGTATGAAATTTACAATAACAACCGAATGTTATCGCTAGAATAACTCTCCCCCGAGCTCAAGGAGGATGGGGTGTTTGTATAATACAATTGATGTTTGAAATAAAAAAATGGATAGATGGACAACCATGAGAATCAAGTTTTTCGTTTGATTGCATTGATATTGTTGAATTTTGGTAAATATCGAGCATGTGATGACCTAAACCAACTAAGTGGCAATTGGTAAACAAACTAATTTCTCTTTTGGTCATCCACTTTCTTCCTACCACCTTCCTATGTGAGGAACATTCCTTGACTTCTGATTGTGATGTTGAATGTTTCACTGGCATACTTTGTACTTGGAGTTACACCAACATCATTGTACTCAGAGTTGCAGCACTGACATTGTGCTCAGAATCACAACAATGGATAGGAATTGCAACCACTATAAGGAGCTGCAAATATTGTAAGGAGTTGCAGCTAATATAAGGAAGCCATTGTAATTTCTCTTTTATATCAATGTTAGTGCATGATAGTAACAATTTCCTTAAGAAATATGTAAGAATAACATAAAAATGGCATATGGTGAAATATTCATACCTTAATGAAAAGTGATGCAAAACTGGATAAGGAAGGTATCAAAAAATAAATTATCAGTGGAAAAAGGTAAGGAAAAAGGTATTAGATGGGTGTTGAAAGTATGCTAATTTAGGCACTTGTCATCTCCCCCAGCCCAAAATTGTTGCATGTCCCTATGCAACCAACAATCACTCAGGGTTAGAGAAATCAGGGTGTCCATGGAGGTCACTAAAACTACAATTTACCTCCCCTTCTTCCTCCTCATTTTCATTTTTTTCATGCCTTATTGTAACTCCTCTATCCTATGATGGTTCCTTCTCTATTTCAGTCTAAGTGGCCTCATCAATTAACATAAAGTGTGTTTTTTGGACACCTACTTCTCTTGTTTCCTTAATTTGAGTTGTTTCTTGCATTCCAATGAAGGGTTCCCTTGCAGCAAGAGGAATTGTTGTAGGATAAACTAATTTCTCAAGTGCCCTTTGTTCATCAACCTCATCCTTCAACATTTTTAAGTTGAGTTGTAGCTTTCAGTTCTTCATTCTCTACATTCTATTTTGTTTTACCAAATATGCATAAATAGGTAAGAGGTGTGGAGTGATTACCCAGGATGTAGTAGTAACCTTCCTTTCAGGTTCAAAAGTCTCTATTTTCGTTCATGTTTTCATAATTCTTGTGCATTAGAAATTTATTCTCCATTTTGTTTCCTCTTGGATCATCAAGCTCTTTTGTTTCCATTTTTTCCTTGTCTGATTCCTATGAGTTAGCAAGTTGTTCCCCAAGAGTGTTTCCTACTGATTATTTTGGATCAGTAAGGACCTTTGGTTGTAATTCCTCTTTCTCTACTGGATTGGCACTTCTTTCCTCAAGAGTGATACTTTTTTGTTCTTGTGGGTCAGCAAGATCCTCCGGCCCCTATGGAGGAGCCTGTGAACTAGAAATATTTTCCCCATAATTGCTTCTTATGTTAGGAAATTAGATCACTTCCACACTCAAACTAGAAAAAGAGAGGAAGAAATATTTAATCAAGAAAGTAAATGAAAAAAAACACACACAATACATAGAGATTTTACCCCGAAAACCCAAATGGGAAAACTAGCATTCCTTGAGCATCTTTCTCTCTTGTTGTATTATTCATTCAGAATAAAAGGTTACATGCCTAACCTTGGTCTACACCTAAGACACAATCGACATCATACCTTCTTTCTTTACATAAGAATAACCCTGTAGCCAATTCGAATTACATCTACATGACCAACAACCTCTAAAATGATTTCTCTAAAGATTAGCTTTTACAACATGAAAACATGCCTTATTTTTAGGCTTTAAAATAGGAAAAACCCTAAAGAAAGACACCCAAAAATGTTTACAGATCTATGCAAATAATTGGCTACAAATCCCACAAATCTCATGATTCTATTACAGTCGACTACCAAGTCGGTTTACTAGTCGACTACCAGTTGACCTCCATTCAGTCCTCAGTCGATTTCCACATGGACACTTGTCGACGTCTTGTTGGTTGGCCTCTTTGAATTGTTTTCAAGCATCTAGACTTTGACTTTACATGGTAAATACTTTGACCTTCAACTTTATCTGCCAGTCGATTCACCTCGACTAGACTTTCACTGCAAAGAATATAACAACCCAACATTCTTCTACTTGTTTTCTTCTTTGTTGAAACTGAGAGCTTCCTGAAATTTCATTCAGAAACCTAGGGCAACAATTTCCATTTCCTCTATACACCAATATAACTTCACAACAGTCACATACTTGGTCAAAGAGTCTGTTATGTTTTCCAACGTCTCTACTTTCTCTATAAGGACCTTGTTTCTTTCTACCATGTTTCTCATGAAATGGTATTGTACATCAATATGCATAGTATTGGAATGATAAGTTTTGTTCTTTGCCAGAAATATTGCACTTTGACTATCACAACTTATCTTCATAGCTCTCTGCTCAAACCCAATTCCTGAACATAGTCGTTGCAACCATGTTGCTTCTTTGCTTCCATGATTGGTTTCCATGTATTCATATTTTGTTGTTGACAAGGATACAATAGTCTGTCGCTTACTCGTCCGGTTGATTTCTCCACTGAACATCTTGAACACATATCCACCGGTCGACCTTCGTCGATCCAGATCTCAAGCCCAGTCGATGTAAAAATAGATATCTACATTTACTTCATTGTCACCTCCAGGTTTTCCTTGATATCAGATAGCATAATATTTTTTTCCACACAAATACCTGGATACCAGTTTTATAGTTTTCTAGTGCTCCTTTCCAGGTGTCGACATGTATCTGCTTAACACTCCCACTACATGGGAAATGTCTAGTCAAGTGTAGACCATTGCATACATTATACTACCAACAACACTTGTATAGGGAAAACGTGCCATGTCCTCTATTTCTTCCTATGTCTTTGGACACTGTTCAATAGTTAGCCTTGCTCCCACAGGAATTGGCACCTTTACAGGTTTTCAATCCTTCATGTTGAAACATTTCAAAACTGTTCCAATATACTTCTTCTAGTTCAACCAAAGCTTCCTAGTTGCTTGATGTCTTTTTATCTCCATTCCCATAATGAAATTTGTTGCACCAAAATATTTCATGTTGAACTTGGATGATAAATGCTTATTTACCTCCTTTATTATGTTCATGTTGTTTCCAATCAACAACATGTAGTCAACATATAAGGCTACATATATGAAACATGCACCTTCTTCTTTGGAATATATGCAATTATCAACTTTGCTTTTCACAAATCCCAAACTAAGGATGTATGTGTCGAAATTTTGGTACCACATCCTTGGTAATTGATTTAAATTGTATAAGAATCTTTTCAATTTTCACACCAAATATTTATTTCCCTTTACTACAAATCCTTCAGGATGTTTCATGTATATTTATTCTTCCATGTCCCCATGTAGGAATGTTTTCTTCACATCCATCTTTTCTATTTCCAAATCAAATGTTGTAGCTAGAGACATTAGTACTCCAATGGAAGTTAATTTTTCAACAAAGGAAAAAAATCTCACTGAAGTCGACTCCTTCGACTTGGAAATATCCTTTTGCTACCAGTCAAGCTTTGAATTTCTCGACTTGATTTGAGGTGTTCATAGTCTTATTGAATACCCAATTCCTACCAATGGTATTTCTTCCATTAGTTAGTTTAACTAAATCCCATGTATCATTCTCATGCAAGGATTCCATCTCTTCGACCATGGAATCCTTCCAAATTTTACCCTCTATTGAGTCAACTGCCTCCATGACTGACTTGGGCTCCTCCTCAGTGGTAGTTAACACAAATGCAGAATGAAAGTCGAGCGGACTATACCTTTCAACTGGTTTTCTTACTCATTTAGACCTCCTTACAACCATGGTCAATTGTTCCACCTCTTCATCTAATTCAGTCGACTCATATAAATCATCTTCTTCGTTCCTTAGTTCAAACCACACCTTCTCTAGATCATTCTATATTAGAACCATCACTTCAGACTCTGTGTATACAATTTTGAAAACATTGAATTAACTGAATCTAGGGTCGCTACATGTACATTTTATTGTTCTGAACATATTTACAAGAAATAAAGTAGTTCAAAGATTACACACCATATTACTCTTGCAAACTTAACTTTGACTATCATGAGGATCACACAAGTAGTGAAAACCTATATATATTAGCAAATTATGTATTACTTGTTTGTGTTTTAATTTCTATCAAGAGGAATGGGGATATTCTTTTGTAGGTTATCTTTTGCACTAATATGTTATCCTAGTTAGAGAATTCAATTGGGAAACCTTAATTGGTATGTGAATTATTGATGCTTGAGGAATGCCAATGTTCTAAAAACAAAGTGAATTAAATTTTTGGGTGGAAACTGGTAGACTACAATATGTTTGCACCAATGTGTTTTCAATGGATTCTGGTTGAAAGACAATGTTGAAAGTATTACCCAAAATTGTATTGTGGATGCCACATGAATGAACATCGGTATACTGGACAGACTAAAGACTGATACTCCTAATTTACTAAGAACTAGATATTCATGGTTGCTTAACCAAAACAGTGTGTCTTCTTAAGCATGGGACCAATGAAAATACATATGCAGTGAAGATTGCTCAATAAATGAGTGGAGAACCTGTCATGGATTGCATTTATGAAAACAATTATGGAAATATCTAGCAAACTTGTTAACGTTATTTCTCTATTATTGTTCCTAAAAAAAAAAATGTATGCAGGAAAAATAATGGATTTCTCTTCTTGGAGTTACTATTTAATTATGAGTTATCATGTAGTAATAGAAATTGATGAAACTGAAATGTTATTTATACTTTTAATGGAGGTACATTACAAATGGATTCCCAACAAGTGTCCTATACAATAGAGGATTAATGCATGGTTAAGAACAACTGCCAAAATTTTCAACACTTGATTAGAATGGAGTGGGTGCAATCTTGCAGTCGACCATGCCAAAATGTTGAAGTAAATCAAGTGCATACTTTAAAAAAAAATGAAGTTCACTTATGAATATTGAAGGTCATACAGACCAAGAAAAAATGCATAGGATGGAGGTCTATCATGTCAAATTGTTCCATCTATGCTTGTTGAATACTTTGAATCATGGATGAATAATTACCCATGAGAAGTAAATTGTCTACATATAGATTTAGGATCAAAATATAATCACCCCACTTCTTAGTGTATATTGCAAGGTCAAAAAGACATCAATGTAAACCTAAAGAAATCACAAAATTTTCTATCTTTTCGTACCAAGATTAGGTAGCTTGTTTGAGACCATAGAATGAACATTGGATGTTGCAAACAAGTGAATGATCCTACACAAGACCAAGATGTTTCTCCATATATTTCATCATGTAAATCACCATGTATTAAAAGGATCTTTACATCAATCTTGTAGGTTTACCAAACTTGGAAGGAAACAAGGAAAAATGTTAGGTGTATGGAATCCACCATGTCAATATGGATAAAGGCCTATGAATAATCAAAACCTTCAACTTGTGAGAATACCTTGGCCATGATATGGACCTTGTCCTTGCCAACATATCCATGTACCGCATATTTGGTTCTATGGACCCATTTACAGTGGACCTACTTTCATCCCTTAAGAAGAGGAATAGGATCCCATCTGTGATTCTTTAATAAGGAAGAATACTACTTTGTCGTGGCATCATCCTATTCTAGTATCCCAACAGAAACAAATAATTTTTGTGCATTAGCTAAAATGGCGTGACTTAAAAGAGACACATCAAGTATTTGTGAATTTGTGCAACCAGAGTTAGTGGTAAAATTGCTTAAATTAGATGGGTCATAGCCATACCTATTGGGCCTCTTTTGCTCACAAAATCTCCTCAAATTTTGTACTTGATCAAGTTGTTTTGGTTCAAGTGGCACATTTTCATTTGGTGTTGATGGCAGATTTAATTTTTTGTGATTTTCAACTTTGGGCAGATTTTCAACTCCAACAATGTCAACTACTATGTAATATACATCAACAAAATTTTCAACACCTTGTTCCATAAAAACAAAAATGGAAATAGGATCTACACCATTTTTTGCAAGACAATCTATGGGAAGATTAGGGGAAACTATTGGGTCAAAACAATCATCAAAGTATATTTCTCTTCAAAACAATACCTCTTTAGAAACAAGCTAAAATAACATGTATGTCTTTACATCCTCACAATAACCTACAAAAATCAACAATTGGTTCTTCTTGTCCATAGCTTTGCACTTTACATCTAGAAAAAGTCTCAGTCCATTAACTTTAAAATACTCTAAAAGAAGAAAAATTAGACTTAACATGTATATAAGCTTCCTCCAAATTCATATGTAGCATTACCATATGAGTCATGTGATTCTGAATGAAATTTGTACAACTCACTACTTCTACACAGAAAGGTGTTGTGTTCTTGGACTAGATTATGCAATTGTCCATCTCTTTCAATGAAGAATTCTTTCTTTCAATAATGTCATTTTCCGAGGGGTGTAGGGAATAGAGTGATAATGTTTAATGTCATGTTCTCTACAAAAATATTTGATTTCCATATTGACATATTCCTCTCTATTTTTTGTGTTTATTTTCTGGATAGAAAGAGAGAATTGCTTCTAGTCAAAATCCTTGAAGGGATTAAAAATATAAAATATCTCACTCTTGTACTTAATAAAGTACATTCAATAAAAACATGAGAAGTCATGAATAAAATTGAGTGCATACTTAGCCCATGGAAATAAACAAGTCATAGAATTCATTAGATCACTATGTACCAAATCAAGAGGTTTGGTAGCAAAAAAGACCTCACCTTTAGAAAAATGATCCTCATGTTGTTTGGAAAAAACAAAACCTTGACAAAATCCATTAGTGAAAGAGTCTTTACGAAGACCAAGCATCGAACTTGACTGCTAAAGTCTACAAAGGTATACATACCCTAGCCCCCTCCAGCTTTGAACATGTGACCTCCAAGGAGGAAACACATGTTCTTAACCATTACGCCCACTCAAGTAAGAAGTAGAATTTACTAAAGGGTAGGGTATGTGGATTTGAAGATGTCATGTTGCATCCCTTAAGATCATACCTTATTCACCTACAATCAATATTTAAGAAACATAGTTGTCACTAGTTGATTTATTGTGGCTCAATCCTAGTGTCATGTCCGCATAGAAAGCTACAATAACATAGTGTGAGAATGAGTTTTGGAAACAATCATCTCCAACATTCATAAAACATGCATTGCATCTGAATACCCAACTGTCATTTCAATCCGTTCTAGCTCTCAAAGGCTTAGGTAAGAAGACGTATATAGAGTAGAATTGATTTCTTTGTGTGAGAAAAAGTTTTTCACTTGCTTTTCATATCTGAATTATACACTCAAATGCAATAGTGAAGGGTTGATAAAATATTTTCATGGGTTTGAGTGTAACAACATTTTGTGCATTCCTATAGAAGAAGACCTTATTTGTGTGAAAAGTCCATAGTATATTATCCCTCAAATTTCCATTTAGATACTAGATGATCCTATGTATGCCATTTCATATAAATGTATGTAGTCTTGGTGAACGAGAGTGATGTTCCATGTATGATAAAGGTTGTCACAATTGCCTATAAACAAAAAATTAATGATATTATGGTTGGATTATTGGAGAGCCTTTTTTCATGTATAAGGGACAATTTTAATTCTGTGTATAAAAATTTGCTCGACGAAAAACATTGAACGAACTGAATCTAGGGCCACTGCATGTACATTTTATTGTTCTAAACATCTTTACAAGAAATAAAGTAGTTCAAAGATTACACACCAAATTACTCTTGCAAAATTAACTTTGAATATCATGAGGATCAGACAAGTAGTAAAAACCTGTATATCTTACCAAATTATGTATTACTTGCTTGTATTTTAATTGCTCTCAAGAGGCATGGGGATATTCTTTTGTAGGTTATCTTTTGCACTAATATGTTATCTTATTAAGAGAATTCAATTGGGAAACCTTAATTGGTAGATGAAGTATTGATGCTTGAGGAATGCCAATGTTCTAAAATAAGAGTGAATTAAATTTTTGGGTGGCAAATTGTAGACTACAAGAT
>ML802517.1:179071-194120 GCA_009831015.1 Picea engelmannii | reverse complement strand
TGGAATCGATCTATAGAGCTTGTAAAGGTCCAGTGGACCTGGTACGGTCCTGAGGATGCGACATGGGAGCATGAAGAAGTTATGCGAGCAGAGTACCCGCATCTTTTTGAAATTTTTGAAAAGATTGCAGATGCTATGTAAAGTTGCACTAAGGACAGTGCAAAAATAAGGGGAGGGGAATTGTAGTGTTCCCAAGGCCGAGCCCCATTGCAAATCATGATATATGAAATGAATTGTAAATATGTTCTATAGGCTGGTGAGCCAAGTTTTGTATAAGACGGTAGGCTTATGTGTTTGTTAGGCCAGGGAGCCTAAGTGTTGAAGGCTAGGAGCATGTTGTTGTACTTGTATGTATGCAGAATAATTAATAAAATATAAACACCGCCAGGTGTAGACCGACCACGATGAATGAGTGAAGGGGGACTGACCGTCCACAGAGTGGGCAAGGAATTAGGGGTTGGAAGGTGGAAAAGGGGCTAAGTGTTGAGCCTAGGGGGCTAAGCCTAGGGGGCTTAAGCCTGGGAATAATATTTTAATATTATTTCCAAAAAATCCATGTGCATATTATGTTATCCTAAGTTCCTGGAAAAGGGAAAAGCGTGTAAAAGGGAGGCATGCGAATGGAACGCATGCAGTTCCAAGTGTGACAAGTGTCCACCCTGACGCATGCAAATAAAACAGACGAGGTAAGCCATGAGGGGGGCTCTCTCATCCATTCGACCCGACTGTCTTGAGCGTGATCCGGGGAAGCCAGTCTGTAAGAGTTCCTGGTGTAATTCTGATACGGGGAAAGAAAGCCTGTGTTTGTTCTGAAGAATCCGTGTACACCCCTGTTCAGAGCCGTGGAGTATGTGTCTGGTTCTAGGAAAACACGTGTGCACATTCCCTGAACGGGAAGCTTGTGTTGAATTCGAGTAGAAGAATCTTTGTTATTCGGGAAAGCTGAGCTAGCCTGTGCGTGGAGTCCCTGTTCTGAAATCATGACCGTGAGATCATTCTGTGACTGTTGAACCGGTTTGGGGAAGCCTGTGTCTGTTTTCCACGTGGGTTGTTGTGGCCGTGTAGTACTGGACTGCATGAGGCTTGTTGGCCTGTGAGCGACTCCCTCCAGGTGAGAGAGTGTGCAGTGAAAGGAGAGAACTCTTGGAAGGAACCTTGTAGCTGCCATAGAGCCCGGAGACTTCCGGTCCGGTCTGTTCCTGTAACCCAAGGTAAGGGAGATTGACAGTCGAAGGACTGTCCAGGTGACAGAGAAGGTGCGTTCTCCTGGGGTGGAACAGACATGTGGGGAAAGAGGGTCTGTGGGCAGTGAACATGGGAGATTCTTGTGAGAGAATTCCTTCCTTGTGGTTGTGTGTGACTGTTTTCCCTGTAACCTCAGCCGGAGTCTAGATTCCTTGCCTTGGGATGGAGCTTAGTCCCAGCTCGGGGGTGACCCACTGCTGAGTTGATGAGCAGTGTGGTCTAAGGCTGGGAGGTTCGTGGAAGGCCTGCATTTGGTTGGTGGAATTCACCACTATCACAAGATAAGTATCTAACTATGTTTTATCACATTTTATCATGTCTCTTCTATATATGTTATCATGATTTCTGCTGTGTATACAAATTAATGTGGAATGCTATGGATTGTTTAGTTATAGCAGTAAATAACATGTTTTACTCTGGAACTTAAATGGGTTTAATTGTTAGATGCATGTGGATTATATACTGGACTGTGTTCGTTATTAAAAAGTGTGTACAACTTGTTACATAGTGCATTATAAGCTCTGGGTAAGCAAAAAAGGTGACACTGCAAATTGGTATCAGAGCGCGAGTAAGCCCAGAGTTCTGAAATGGGTGCGCTACAGTTCAAGTGGCACATTTTCATTTGGTGTTGATGGAAGATTTTATTTTGGATGATTTTCAACTTTGGGCAAATTTTCAACTCCAACAATGTGAACTACTATGCAATTTACATCAACAAAAAGTTCAACAACTTCTTGTTGTATAAAAACAAAAACTTGCAAGACAATCTATGGGAAAAGTAGGGGAAACTATTGGGTCAAAACAATCATCAAAGTATATTACTCTTCAAAACAAGACCTCTTTAGAAACAAGATAAAATAACATGTGTGTCTTCACATCCTCACAATAACCTACAAAAATCAACAGTTGGTTCTTCTTGTCCATAGTTTTGCGCTTTACATATAGAAATAAGTCTCAATCCATTAATTTTCAAATACTCTAAAAGAAGAAAAAATGGACTTAACATGTGTATAAGCTTCCTCCAAATTCATATGTAGCATTACCATATGAGTCATGTGATTCTGAATGAAATTTTTACAACTCACTACTTCTACACAAAAATAAAGTGTTGTGTTCTTGGACTAGATTATGCAATTGTCCATCTTTTTCAATGGACAATTCTTTCTTTCAACAATGCCATTTTTTTGAGGGGTAGGGAATAGAGTGCTAATGTTTAATGCCATGTTCTCTACAAAAATATTTGCTTGTATTATTGACATGCTCCTTCTATTTTTTGTGTCTATTTTCTTGATAGAAAGAGAGGATTGCTTCTAATCAAAATCCTTGAAGGGATTAAAAACATAAAATATATCACTCTTGTAATTAAGAAAGTACACTCAAGAAAAACATGTGAAGTCATCAATAAAAGTGAGTGCATACTTAGCCCCTGGAAATAAACAAGTCAGAAAATTAATGAGATCACTATGTACCAACTCAAAAGGTTTGGTAGCACACATGACCTTACCTTTAGAAAAATGATCCTCATGTTGTTTGGCAAGAACACAACCTTGACAAACTCCATTAGTGCAAGATAACCTAGGAAGACCAAGCATCGAATTTTGTGTACTCAACTACTACAAACACATGTAGTTCATATGTTGAAAATATTTTGTGCCAAAGTGATCCAGGTGGATATTGGTGGCCACCCACCTGTTCCAACTGGCTCCTCTTAACAATTTTTAGTTCAACCTGTTTCTCTGTAATAATGACATTTCTTTGTAATTGTGGGTTTTGCACTTTCGGGGCAATCCTGAAGCCCTACACAACATCTAGGTGGATATTGGTGGTCACCCACCTATTCCAACTGGCTTATTTTGGAAGTTTTCATGTCAGTACATCTTTTTGTACTTCAAGGGCTGTTTTGGGGCCCTAAAGTGTTTTTTTTTTTTTGGCTTTCCGTAGTCAAACTGTAAACAAAGTCAGATTTTGGTAACATAATGTGTATTTCTCGAAAATACCTTTCCAACAGGCTATCACATGCCTAAAATGGAGGTCATATGCAAAATTTATGACCCCGAGAAGTTGAGGTACCAACTTACCCATTGGGGCCACATAACTTTTGGTGTTTCATCTCCTAGGGATAGGTTTTTGGATGTATAGGGTTTTTGAATTCATGAGTAATGTTAAAAATGCCTCTGGAGCCTCTTTGTATTCATTCTGCTCATACGTATGCACGTGACATCCACATCTCTTCTAAGAGATAACTACCACCATTTGAGAAAGTTGCTTTCAGCTCTGCAGTTTTACAGTTTCAACCTATTTTATTTATTCAACAGAAGTTATTGTTCACTCGATATCTTTTGTTTTTCTCCATACCTTTGTGTTATTGTATTTAGTCTGTTATTCATTTCGTTCCACTCATAAATCTGAATCAGTTGTATAAGAGCGGTCTATTGTTCATTTATTTTTCTTCGTGCATGTCCCCCAAAAGATCTGGGTCCAAGAAGTTGGGACTCGAACCAGTCAAGCCTTTGCAAGATCGGTCACGTTGAGCATGACAAAAACTCATGGGGGACGAGAAGAAAGATGATGGACAGGGAGATCCTTTTAAACTGTTGCTCGGCGAATCCCTTGCGCGACAAAGGAACAAAATGATGGACATATTTGCACAGATCCTTCAACGACTGCCCACACGAGATGCATGTTCATCAAGTGGCCATGCAACCCCCTTCAAGGTACAAGTAAATTTTGATATTCAATTATTTGAAGGACTGATAGATGCAAATGTTGTAGATAAATTGTTGAATTTGCTCGAAGGGTATTTTTCGATTCACAATTTTTTCGACAGGGAAATAATTATTTTTTCACTCCTCGAGGTCGTCCCCCATGTTAAGGACTGGTGGGATACTTACTTTGAGCAAAGGGCCATAGAGGAATATGCAATATTTATGGTCGTCCCCACATGGGATTCCTTCAGGGATGCCATTAAAGAACAATACTACCCTGTTGGAAACTACCAGGACACAAGATGGACCACGCTGCATCAGGAAAGGGACCAGACAGTACCATATTTCACCAATATTCTCCATACCCTGTGCACCAAATTGGGTATCAAAGACTCTGAATGACATCTGGTGCTCAAACACCGCAACTGTCAACATAGATACATTTAAACAAAAATGGAGTTTTTGGACATCACATCATTAGGTGTGGCTTATAGATATGTTGTCAAGATCGAGCATAAATTTAAGCAAAAGAGGTAAAAGTTTGGATCTGCAAACTACTCACAACTGGAGAAGGGAAAAGGCGGCCCCAACCCATAAAACAAGGGACATAGCAAAGATGGCCACTCTCAGGAAAACCATTCCAAGCCGCAACCCAAGAAGGGTAATGAGAAGTCGAAGAAGGACACGGGAATGTGGTGTGAATACCATAAAATCCCTTGGCACGACATCGAAGAATGTCACCCCAAGCAGTCACTAGTGGCCGAACTAAAAACTTTTAAGTCAGAGGCAGATTCTAACTCTGAATCAAATCCAGAAGGAGGGAAGCATAGTATCGATGTCGAACCCAGTGCCACTGTCGCTACCACCAAAGTCCAACCAAGCGATCCAGAAGAACTAGTGGAAGGAGAACGCCTCTTTCACTCATAGATGTGGGTAAAGGGGGCTCCACTTCATTTCATTGTCGATATCGACAGTCAAAAGAACTTTATTTCAGTAGAGGTCTTTAAATAGTTGGACCTATTGATGGGATCTTACCTGCAACCCTACACCATTGACTGGCTTCGCCAAGAAAGAGATTTTCACGTCAGCCAACACTGTCGTATGCCCTACAACATCAAGCCCTTCAAAGACGAGGTATTGTGTGATATTGTTCCCCTTGAAGTTTGTGATTTTCTTTTAGGACAACCATATTTGTGGAAGCAACATATTGTGTATGAGTCTAGACCCCGCAATGTTATTATTACTTTGTAATAAATTGTTTTTAGTTCAACATGTTTCTCTGTAATGATGACATTTATTTGTTTTTAGTTCAACAATTTTTTTTTGGCTTGCCACAGTCAAATTGTAAACAGAGTTAGAGTTTGACAAAATAATGTGTATTTCTCGAAAAGACCTTTCCAACGGGCTATCACATGCTTAAAATGAAGGTCGTCTGCAAAAGTTACAACCCTGGGAAGTTGAGGTACCAACTTACCCATTCGAGCCCACATAACTTTTGGTGTTTCATCTTTTAGGGTTAGGTTTTTGGATGTCTATGGTTTTGGCATTCATGAGTAATGTTAAATAGGCCTCTCGAGCCTCATTGTATTCATTCTGCTCATACGGATGTGTGTAGCAGCCACATCTCTTCTCGAAGATAACTACCACCATTCTAGCAAGTTGTTTTCAGTTCTGCAGTTTTACAGTTTCATCCTATTTTATTTATTCAATAGAAGTTATTTTTCACTGGATATCTATTGTTGTTCTCCATACCTGTTCTCCATACCTCTGTGTTATTGTATTCAGTGTGTTATTCATTTTGTTCCGCTCATAAATCTGGATCACAAAGTATACTCAGAGAATCATCATGTGCAATGAAAGAAGAACCCATTTCTATATTTTGTAGTTCTCTAATGACCACATCATGAGAGGAAAAGATTCAAGTGTCTTCCCATCACCAAAGTAACAAATCTAATAAATAAAGTAGATAGGTCAAAATTTCAGGAACAAATAGAACATCATCGATGCAACCATTACCTAACTGCACAGTACATAACCCTAAAACATCAAGTTGTGAAGAGTCTCCAACTACAATATGCAAAATGTTGTCATTAGTAGAAAGAAGTAGCACAAGAGAATGAGTCATATGATTTGAGTTGCCAGAACCAGGTATGACCTTGTAGCTCCATAAGATGTTGGATATTTGAAGACAAAATCAGAGGTTTGTGCAGGTCGATGTCTGCTTGGAGGTCAAGATGCCTGAAATCGAAGTAATTGGCGGGAGTCGAATTCCAGTGGAATTGGTCGGCTAGTGGAGGGAAGTTGTTGTCGGGCGAAAGATCGACGAGAGAAGGCGGGTGAGTCGACTGAAAAGAGAAATTGTAATGCATGGTGGACAGGTTCACTCCAAGGTTCGCGCCGGCCAGCTTGGTGTCGGGCCACTGGGATCGATCGCTAGACATGATGGGTTGCTGCGTATTGAAGTATTATGCCTCGAGTTTCACCAGCTGCTCTCGTGAATCGATCCTCGGTCATGGAGAGCCATGAATGGCAAGGAAGAAAAACTAAACGGAGTAATGTATAAAAGCATAACTATTTTTTTATTAAATCTAATTATACCACTCCCGGTCTCCATGATGCTGCCGAATTCGTGCGCTCTTGTAAGGCGCGCATGGGATGCTGACAACGACGTTGAGGTAATAGAAACAACATTTATTGAAAAAGATTGAATGTATTCATTTCAGATGGAGTAGGTTAATTTTGGAGTAAACATATATTCATCATTAGTTTGAGTTTGGTATGGATCAAAGTTTTATGTATTTCAGAAATTTTGCCTCATTTTAAATTAATATATATATATATTTAAAAAATCGATCAAAATTCTAAATTAATCAGAAATTTAAAAACAAACTACTAAAAAAAATCCTAAAAAAATAATTCACAATTAAGATTGCTCCCTAATTAACCCACTCTTATATAGATTCCCATAATTTGGCTTCTATTAAGTCACGTCAATGCATTATGCGAGTGCATAATGGAAGGAAAACCTTAAAGCACTCAAACAGCCGTGTGAAATGTTTTTGTAAAACTGCATAGAAAAAATTCACCGTAATGTCAAGGTTTTGACACCGACATTTATGACAAATATGTATTATCGTTCGCTATAAAACCATACTAAGATAAATTTGACGTGATTGGTTAGAAAGTAGGGCATTCACGTGACAAATAATAAGATAAATTTGACTTCATCCGCTGGCCACATTTATGATAAATCTGTACGATGGAACTCCCCTCTTTCATGGTGATTTCGTAATAAGATAAATTTGACTTCACTTGAAGGTTCCTCATGTTTAATCCTTTTTGTTGAAGGGGATATGACACATTTTTCTAAAAGGAAAGTTGTATCGTGTTAGGAATGGATTTTTAATGGAATTTTTTTTATTGTTGAAAGGATTTTGATTTTTTTAAATTTAAATGTTTAATCTTTTTTGTTGAAGGGGATATGACACATTTTTTTAAAAGGAAAGTTGTATCTTATAAGTTAGGAATGGATTTTTTTTTATTGTTGAAAGGATTTTGATTTTTTAAAATTTAAATTGTATTTTTAATGTATAAATAAATTAAGTTTAAAAAAAAAAAAATTAAGATATTTAAATTATATAAATTTAATTATTCAAATCTGTAGTTTTAACAATTTCTCATCTAATTTTGAACAAAATTAATAAAAAAATATAAAAAAAAACAAAACCAAAACATTTAAATTAAAATTTATATTTTTTTATAAATAATATTGAATAATGTTAAATTTATTTATATATTATTATTTTAATAATTTAAAATTACAATTTTACATTAATAAATATCAAAATTTTAAAAATGTTTACCTTTAAAGGAAGTACTCATAATCACCTTCATATGCAAGGTTTCTAAATATATAGACTTTCTGCATGTTGATTTGATAATAGTAAAATTTATTTATGATATTTTATTATAGTATGATTTGGTTGGCTTGGAGGTAGAGTATTTTTTTAAGGAAAGACCTAAGCACTTTTAGGAGTTTGCCTTCATCGTAAGGTGGGTATCCGTTGTGATTATTAACATTTTCTTTTTTAATTCTTCCATTTAAAAATATGTTTAATCTTTTAATATGACATGTTCTTTTCTAGAAAGGAAGTTGCTATAATTACTTCGTATACAAAATTGCTTACCTAAATATCATGACTTAACATGTTGATTTAATAATAATATCTCATAATTTTAAAAATTTATGGTTAGATTTTTTGAATTTTTCATAGTGGTACTCTTTTAATATCTTCATAATGGTTTTCCATAACAATTGTCTCTAACAATGTAAAATATGTTGTGAAAAAAACATGTGTTAAAATGTAATATGATTATTTGAAGATGGACCATGTTTTTTATATGATTCATCTAAACCTACTTATAAATGTTATGCTCCATCTATGGTCCTGGTCCTAATTTTAAGTTTTGAATTATTAAAATAGAAAATATTAAAAAATGATTCCAAATTATCCAAATAGAAAATATTAAATGGGAACTTCAGAATTGTCCAAACAAAAAAAGTGAAATTAGAATGATATTGCAAGTGATTGGATTCAGGCATCTAGGAGACCCTATGTTCACTCTCAAAATGCATAAGAAAGTGATCATAAAGATACCTTAAGACCTAGCAGAAGAGTTCCTTTTCACTGCCTTTATCTCCCCCTCTGTTCGGAGGGACTAAGAGCTGCATGTGGTTGGCCTTTTTATCGACGATCTTATTTTCCATGGTCACAATAGAGCTTTCTAGCATCTTGATAGGATAATATTCGATAACAATGGTGTGGATGATGTCGATATCAATGTCCATGGTGGCTTTGTCGTCTTCATGGTGGGTTTGCTTGATGTCAGCATAGACATGATCGTGATCATGGTCGTAGTCGAAATCATGGGAGTTAAAGTAGGGTGGCCAAGGAATGAACTTTCCTTGTAGCTTGGAACAAATGGAGAAATGGGGGTAGTAGTGAATGGTAAAATGGCAATAATGGTGACCTAACAACCAATGAGCTAGCTTGCATACACAATTATAATATTTCAGTTAGTACAAAAGCATGAAAGTCAACCAAAATAAGATAACAAATTTCACATTAAAACAAGATTAAACTTGATAGATGATACGTGGGAAGGGAGTGATCTCTCTATCCCTACTGGACATGGTTCATCACTCTCTAAAACCACAACCTGTAACATAAACACAACAACATTATATTTGATTTCTCATAAACAACCTGTAAAAACACTACAATTATATAGTTACACATGTACATCATGCATTTCTAACATCCCTTTTACAAAAAAGAGTGTATGAGAAGCCATCATATTTTAAGAATACTTGAAACAAGATAACTAGAAGGGTAGATTTCTCAAAAGAATAAAAGTTAACTTGAGATTCATTGGAATTCTTTGGTTAAGACTAATCAAACGGGAAAAACTAGTCTTCAAAGTGTAATGCAATGTGAGGTATACTTTGATATCAATGATAGGGGTTTCTTCAATATCCACTTTGACAACGATAATAACTTGGAGATTGTTGTCACCAATAAATGATGACCTTCATTTTCTTTCTTTTTTTTACTTGATTTCTTTGTGAAACATGCTTTGAGGTTGGGGATTGCATTGTATAACGTGAAATTCCTTAGACTTAGGTGTTATATAGTTCGTGAAAGACACTTGAACTTCTAAAACACAAGTAGAATAGTAGAATATTAGTGAGACTGCCAAAAATAAGCAGAGAACTATGGTGAATTTATCAAAGGTCACGTTGGACACACTAGCACACAATTAGAGAAAGGATTGATTTTTGTGGTAGTTCCCAAACAAGATACTTGTGGAAGAGTTGGTGTGAAACACTGAATCTTCCCTCATATCCCAAAAAATAGAAAATGGTGAAACTATTAGCCAGGAATGCATGGTAATGCTATGATCCTCTAAACCACCAAAAGGAAACTGATCTAAGGATGAGAGAAAATCTCTACGGGGTTTGAGAAATAATAAATACATTAAGATACTCAAGGATAACAAGGGGAATGTTGATATCATAATGGATGAACTAGATTACCATAACAAACTAATGAAGAACCTCACATCCATAAGCTATAGAGTAATCAATAAAGACTCTGGGAACAAACTAAAGTGTGTAGTGTCCATAGTGATCAAGTCTCCATCCGTTGATGACTCAATTAAGAAGAAGTTCACTCTAAAGAATGATATCATGCCTTGAATATATGGTGCACCCAAGATTCAAAAAGATGGTGTCCCCTTAATACAATTGTAAACATGACACACTCTTTGACTTACTCTTTGAAACAAATTATCGCTAAGTTACTCTTGTGCTCCCCTTGTGTATTGTGTAAGTATTTGTTGATCTTGAGATGCACTTGGGCACATCATGGTTTAATACTTGAAACAACAATTATTAACAATTAAAGTGAATAATTGTCCGTTGTAATGATCCTTTCTAAATGTATTGCGTTGCATGAGATATCTACCGTTGGTTGTGGTATTTTAGTGACATTAATTGTAGAAAGAGAATGAGTTTCAACATGGGTGGCATATTACACTAGTATAATTAGTTACATAATAGGAATATGCTTTAGCGATTTGGTTTGGTTGTGGTATTTTAGTGACATTAATAGTAGAGAGAGTACATGAGTTTCAACATGGGGGATATATTACACTAGTATAATTAGTTACATAATTGGAATATGCTTTAGTGATTTGGTTGTGGTATTTTAGTGACATTAATTGTAGAGAGAGTATGAGTTTCAACATGGGTGACATATTACACTAGTATATCGAGTTACATAACTGGAACATGCTTTAGTGATTCAATTATGTTCCTAGTTGATAATGATTGTACTTTTTTTCTAGCGTTAGGAGTATTTTTTTCTAGTTGATATCTAAGAATAACATATCAAGCCCTAGGCCCATGAAAAAATACTTGTATTTTTATCAATTTTACACATGGGCTATCCCAATCTAAGTGTCCTATTGCTACTTTACAATGATTTGCTAAGCGGTTTCTCACAAATCAATGCTTAAATTGTTTTTGCTTGTTTTGGAGGGATTATGTAGCTTAATTCATGCATTATTATGAGGCTCTTTTCTAACAGTGAACGACTTCAATTTCAAAGAGAAACTCATTGTCAAACTAAGGGTTCAAATTTTAAAAAAATCCAGTATGTTTGAATAATTTTAAAACTTGTAACTAAGAGGTGCATTTAATCATTAATGAGTAGAGGTCATTTTTTATTCAAAGGTGACAAAACCTATCATAATTCAGTGGTTAACCAATAGTGACGATAATCATTATTGGCTATTATTCACAAATGTAGGTTGATTTATCACCATTATTCAAGGAAAATCATGCTAACTAAAATAACTTGTTTGTGGTCCATAAAAGAGTATAGTTTAATCTTACATTAAAAGACGACAAGCTTTTAGCCAATCAAAAACAATTTTAAATCTTTCTTCACAAAAATACAATTTCATAAAAATAAAACTCTTATTTATTATGTAATCTATTATAACATATTTTTAATCAAAATTAATGTTATATGGATACATTCTATTAAATTAATCATCTAAATAGATGAAAAGAACAATTATTATGAATATATTCAACCATAGTCTTTCAGTGTAGATTTTCTTGCCGAGACTCGTAGCCTAACAAAAGCAATTATAATTTATGGTTAATGAAAGACTGATTATTTCCATAATTGATTAATGAGCTAATGTATGATTACTTTCCATAAAATAACATACAATGAATTTGATATATAATTTTATTTTTATGACGATGGGATTTCATTGGTTGGTTTATTTAAGTTTAATTGATTTTGTTGTGAAGCTATGTAACATGTCTTTGTTTACGACGAAGTTTTTTTAGTAGATTTTTTTTTAATATTAGTAAATATAATAAAAAAATGACTGTCTTTCAAATGCATCTTACACTTTTTTTACAATGTTTTTATAAAGCTTCTAAAACCAAGCTGAAAACAGAAAAAATAACATTTAACCCCCGGATTTTTCCACCTTTTTCACGCACACGTGTTGAATTGTCAATAGTTGATTTTCATCATTCTAAGTAATGTAAGTACCATGACGGTCACTCTTGCCGTGTTGAGACCCTGTTCTGCATGATGATCTTTTCCTCATATTTTGCCACCGCTGATTAAGTAGCAACCAGTGGCACATCTTAGTGTTCCTTTATAAATTACATGTAACAATTCTAACTAGTCTTTTTTTATTTTTATAATCTAAACGGTTTGTTTTTTATTTTCAGTATTTTTTTCTTAGCATTTAGTTAGAAATTTAGAAAAGTGCAGATTTCATTAGTTGAAATTACATATTCCCTATAACATAAAGTTTTTAAAAACACATAGTTTATTAATACATTATTTAACCAATGTAAAGTTGTCATTTCTTACAATTTCGTTGCTGGATTACTACATTTGTTTGTGTATTCCATTATAAGTGGATGGAATTAGATGAACAAATTGTCTATCATTGAAGAATTTCCCTATCAAATATGGTTAAAAGTTTTTTTCCTTAGTTAAATTTCTTTGTTGAAATGGTTAAAAAAATACTTGAATTGTCAAAACTATGAAATAGACTAGATGTTTAGTTTTGAAATTCCAATTTTAATTCCATAAATGTTCCATGTAGTCTTAATATATTTTTGATTCTCTCCACTTATCTTTGAACTATACAAAAGGTAGACTAAATGTTTAGTTTTGAAATTCCAATTTTAATTCCATAAATGTTCCATGTAGTTTTGACATATTCTTGATTTTCTCCACTTATCTTTGAACTATACAAAAGGTAAAAGATTATCTTTGAAAAAATTGGAAGAATAATATTTTTTATGTTATCAATTATATAATTTTTGAAAAATAAACATTTTGAGTGGTTTAAAATATCTAATAATTTCAAAAAAGCAAGTGCAATAATTTAGCCAACAAAGCCATTTTACTATTAAACAACACCATCATAATTATAGCAAGGTAGTACCATCAACAATAACTATAGCAGTAGAGAAAGAAACATATTAAGTACCTATAGTCCATTGAATTAATGAATACCAACCACTGGTCCAAACCAACACTCCACAAACAAGATATCTACCAAGGGGGAAATTGCACCCAAGAGTCGATTTTCCACCCAACCATTACAATCACTTGAACCAAGTGCTACCCCCCGAGTAGGGTTCAAGGTAAATGAAGTGAGGGATTAGAACAAGGAACATCCAACAAATGGAACACTCAACTCACAAAATAAGTCAATGTTCACGCATTCAACCAATCAACCTTAGTATGGTGGAGAGACTCTTGGATTTATAGGATCACCACCTCCGACCCATGATGAATACCCCTGGTCACTATAGTATCATACACATGGATGATGAACCTCTACAAGGATCTTACTACCACTCTCGTCCCTTATGCATACCCTTAATTAGGTAAGTATCGTACTCAATGGTGGTGTCCCAATGACCTAAAAGAATAAAAAATTTCTATGATCTATAAGAATTAGTACCCCTGGTTAGGCATGCCCACTCCCAACCTATTTAATACACACAGACCAAGCTATAGTAGCTATTAGTTTTATACCCCGACGTCACAAATCTAGAATTAGGTTTTCTTTCTCACACAAAAACAACATCCTTTTGTAGCCAGCCCCCTCACACAAAGCTATTCATTGTTTTCTTATCCATCAAGGGTGTAATATCTCTCCCCAAGAATGCCTCCTGGCCTTCCCATTCCCCAAATAGGTCATACATGGGGTGAAATTAGGCTTAGGGGTAGAAAAATAAGTGACATAAAGTGGGAAAAAGGTAAATCATAATTTTTCCCAATTAGGATTTTTACCCCAATTAAATTTGGAAGGAATTTCTCAAGTCTTTTCCCCTTCCCATGGTTTCCTACATACTAAGATCAAGTGATCACCTCCAATGAATATGATTCCCTTTCCCTTGGATGTGATTCCTATCATCTTCAACAATGTCTCAATCTAAAAGACAATTAAACATTCCAATGATACCAATACACATATGAACCATCATAATCATCATGAATTAAATGCATTCTAATAGAGGAATATGTCATTACATGAATAAGTGGATATGCCATCAAGCTCATCAAGTAAATACTCATAACTTTCATTCAATATCCTCATATGTTTCACTATTCAAAATTAGCCAACATCAACAAAGGGAAAGTCAATAAGGGATAATGAATCCAAAACACCATCTCTTAACCAGCATCACAATGAGAATAATAACTACTAACAAACCAAGACCAAGGGTTAGTAAAGTAACTACCATGTAGTAGGGGTGTTACAACCCTCCTCCTAAAAGAAGGCCTATGACCTCAAAGCCAAATCATCACCAAACAAATGGGATAAATCTTTCTCATCTTTGATTCTAATTCTCATGTGTTATCTTCCTTTTAGTAGTATTATAAGTGAACCCTAATCCACTCTATAAGTCTATTTTGTAGGCGGTGTTGTTTAGTTCTGGTCGTCATAAGGGGTTTTATGAGAAACTCCCCCATGTCCCTAATCTATAGCATTAAAAATTTAATATATGGTTAGGGTTATGGACATATTTCTTGAACAAGGATACATACAAAACATCATGTATTGTCAAACACAGTTGTGAGGCCAATTTTTAAGCAATGACACCTATTTGTGCCAAAATCTCAAAGGTCCACAATATCTTAGTGTCAATTTCTTCCATATTCTTAGGCATAGAAATCCTTTTCAACTTGACTCTAAGGAACACATTCTCTCTGACTTTGAAACTTTGTTTCAATCTCTTTTTATTTACATTTCTCTTCCAGTTGTATTGGGTAGTTTTTAATCCATGTTGTACATGTTTCACTATTAATTCTCCATTTCTTATAGGGTGCCACTTTCTTGTTAATGTTTAAGCCATTATTATAGATGTTTGCATTTCATTAGATAACAATAGCATAATCCAAGATCACTGAGAAATACACAATCACAAGAGACACAACATTTATCCTGGGAAACCCTCTAGGGGAAGAAAACCCATCAAA
>ML802517.1:152631-173727 GCA_009831015.1 Picea engelmannii | reverse complement strand
TACCATGTTAATGTTTAAGCCATTATTATAGATGTTTGCATTTCATTAGATAACAATAGCATAATCCAAGATCACTGAGAAATACACAATCACAAGAGACACACCATTTATCCTGGGAAACCCTCTAGGGGAAGAAAACCCAATAAAACTTCCTTAATATAGATAGCCAATACAATGCCAAGAGATCTCTTATGCTAATACATAAATTCCTCTCCTAGATATGAACCACTCTGTCTCTCCTTTGCCGGTAACAGATCCGAACTTGTCTCTGAAACTAAGAAAGTGAGTCGTGTCCAAGTGAGGCGCTAGCCTCCTTTATTTATACAAGTTTGGCATGTGTGAAGTGTCTCTTCACTGACAAGGCCGACTTGTCAAACTGGGTGGGTAAACCCACCTTTATTATATTTCTGGGTCTCTTTATTAACTGTTGGGGCCGACTTCTTATTCTGCCTATTATAATTTTCTTTTGACCAATCCGCAAAAGGGGATTTGGTCCTATTACAATAACCGACATGATCAATCCACAATGGGGATTGATCCTATGAATAATATATCAATAATAATAAGAATACTCTTAGCAGTTACAATATTTCAACATTTCTTGGGTTAGTTAGGTGTTTCTAGTTTGTCCCAAATGACTTGAGAATTACAATTCCATTTATACAAGGCTTCAAATAGACTCTTCTTGAGAGAATGGTGATACCCATTGTTATAAAAAATTTAACCAAGGCATGCATAATTTCCAACATTTCTTTGTCATATTTTGATTTTGTTTTCTCCTTTGGTTTTAATTTTTGAATTTCGAATGCAATGGGATTATTATCTTGCATAAGTACGACACTTAATCATGTTCCTAAAGCATCACATTCAAGGAGAAATGTTTTGGAGAAATTCGACGTCGTCAAAACCAGGGTGGATGACATTAAGAGCTTCAACTTTCTAAAACATTATTTATCCTCATCATTCCATTTAAATGCATCTTTTTTCAATAGTGATGTTAATGGGACCATAATGTGTGTGTAGTTTCAAATAAATCTTATGTAATACCCGGTAAGACCAATGAATCCTCATAATGATGTGATTGTTTTGGGGCTAAGCCACTTAGTAACTGCCACAATTTTATTCGAATCAACCTTGATTCCTTCATCTGATAAGACATGTCCCAAAAATACTATCTCTTTTTTCCCAAAGTTGCATTTATATTTGTTAGCATGGAACTTATTCTCTTGAAGGAGTTTTAATACTTTCTCTATGTGCTTGAGGTGTGAGTTCAAGTTCTTGCTATAAACAAGGATATCATCAAAGAAGACAAGTACACAATTCCATAGGTACAGATGAAATAAACCATTCATTACTACTTGGAAGGTAGTGGGAGCATTGGATAAACCAAAAATCATGACCCAAAATTTGTACAACCCTTCATGGTTATAGAAAGCAATTTTGAGAATGTCTTCCTCTCAAATTCTTATTTGGTAATAAATGGATTTAAGGTCTAGCTTGGAGAAATATTTAGCACCATGGAGCTCATCCAATAACTCATCCACAACTAGAATTGGAAATTATCCTCTATTGTGATTTTTTTCAATGCTCGATGATCAATACAGAGTCTATATGACCCATCATTTTTGCTAACAAGTATGAACGAAGTTGAGTAAGGGCTCTTTCTCCATGCAATAACACCACAATACAATAATTCTTGAACCAAGCGTTCAATTTCTTTCTTATGTTGGTGTAACTACCTATAATATTTTCTTCTAATTAGGGCATAACTAAGGATCAATTATATGATGTGGTCTGTAGAACGAGGTGGAGGAATTCCACGAGGAGGTTCCTGAAAAATAGTGCTATATTTTCCAATAATTTTGTCTAATTTATTGGGATCATCATTTTTGTTCTCAGTACTAGTTCCCTCTATTGCATAGCAGTGTAAGAAATAGTTCCTTGTAATTTATACTTTTCCCCATTTTCACAAAATCTTATAAATTTCTCTTATAAGTTTAATCCAACTGTACCAAGCATGGCTAACCATTGCCCCCCCAAGAAAATATCTACCCCTTCAATTGGCATAGCATACATAGGATATTTTAATTTGTAGTCATTAATGGATATTTCTACCTTGTGGCATTTCCCATCACATGAAGCAGTCATGTTTCCTGGGATTAAGACTTGAAATTAAGAGGTAGGATAAATGAATATGTTTAATTTCCTTGCTATCTTTGTATCTATAAAGTTATGTGAACTGCCACTATCTATGATCATTGTTGCTTTAGTTTTCTTAACATGGACATAAAATTTAAGAGTTTGGGGTTGAGAGATACTTGTCATTGTGGTAGCAAAGTGTTAGACTTGCGTTTTGATTTCCTAACTCATGGGAATTTCTTGAGTCTCCATTATTTGTTTTTTAATCAGATGAAGATATGTCGCCTTCTTCCTTGTCCTTTCCATTATCACTCTTGTTTATTTCACAAAGAAAAAACTTTTTGTCCTTGCACTTATGGTTGGGTTTCCAATTGGGTTTGTTACATTTAAAACATTGATCTTTATCTTGTCTTGTATATGGTGGTGGTGTCCTTTAGTGAGGGCGAATGTATTTGGAGCTAGAGCCCTTGAGTAAGCACCATGATGTTTGTTGATATTCTTTAAGTTTATTTTCAACAATTTTGGCTTTCTGACGAACTTGCTTAATATCCTTAATGCTAAGCAATTTAAGCTCATTTTGGATATTTTCCTTCAATCCTGATAAGGATATTTGAAGCAGCTAATGTTTTGATATATTAGGGACATGAGTGGCCAACACATGTAGATTCTGAAAAAATCCTCCACTATACTGGATTGTTGTAATTGAGCGAGTTTATCAAAAAACCCTTTTTCTTATGTGTCGAGAAAACGTAGGACGGAATTTTTTTTTAATGCATCCCAATCTCTTGATAGATATTTGGATTTTTCTCATAACCATAGGAACCAGTCATACACAAATTACTTCATATGTATAGATGTGATGTTAACTTTTTCTTCATCATCAAAAATTTGGTAATACATGAAGTATCAAGCTTTAATTTATTTACCCATCCTGTTTCTTCTCTTGCATTCGATCCATCAAATTCTAAAACAATAATTTTCACCTTGGCCATGCCAATATTATATGTCCCCATGTTGGACGAGTAGTGTTTTTAGGGTGGCATCTAGTGTGAATATGAATTACCAGGTCTTTTATTCCCATTCGATATTGCTTCGAGCTCAATTCTTATGTCATTGTAATTTCTAATGCACTCTGCTAATACTTCATTCAAATTTTCAATTTTGGCATCCAACAAAGTATTTGTTGTAGTAGTTACTTGACTTACAAGGCCCGCATAAAATTCTTTAATACCTTCGCTCAATTCCATCTTGGAGGGAGAATTGTCGTCGTATCCTCTTGCCTTTTTCTCTGATTCTCCATCATTTATATCTAATTTCTTCATTGTTGCATGCAGGTAAGAAGGCGACACGTCACACCAATTTTACTTCCAAAAACACTCACACACACCTTAAGCAGGTCTCTCGGACGCAGATAGAGGAGAATCAATTGGAGGGATGCAAAATGGTCGAGGGAGGAACACAAAATGGTTGAGGAGAATCAACTAGAGGGAGGAATTCAGAATGAGGAAGGGAGATAATGGTTGAGTGGTGGAATGACGAGGGTGGAGAGTCGAGGGTGGAGGGGTCGAGGGAGAGAATTCTCAAGTGGTGTAATGCTCGAGGGATAAAAGTCAAGGACGAAGGGGTAGAGGGTGGAGGTTGGAGGAGTCAAGTGTGGGAATGATCGAGGGAGGGAATGATCAAGGGAGGGAATGATGAAGGGAGGGAATGGTCGAGTAGTGGAATGCTTGAGAGAGGAGAGTTGAGGGAGGAGGTTAAAGGGGTTGAGTGCACGAGCATGAGGGTAGAGCTCTGTCACAAAGATCGTGGGATGGGAGTTGGGGATGCTTGAGAAGAGATCACATGGAGGAACACAATGCCCTGATACCAATTGCAAAAGAATACGAGAGGTATATAAGAATTTATATATTCAATATTCATTTATTTATTTATTATTCGACATCGATTAGGTTTACAATAATGTGCATAAATACACAAGAATAAATATAGTCACGTCTTTATAAAATGGACGTGACTTTAAATTAACGGTATAATTAATACAAACAATATTAAATGTAATATACAATAAGGTATATTACAGGAGGAGCATGAGAAACATTTTAGGATAGTACTACAAGTGTTGAGAGAGCACCAATTGTATGCCAAGTTGAGCAAGTGCACCTTCTATTAGAGAAAAATCCACTACTTGAGCCACATTATCTCGGAGGAGGGAATAGCACTGGATCTAGAGAATATTGAGGTAATCAAAGGATGGTCTGGACCAAAGAACATTTCAAAGGTGATATTATTTACGTGTCTAGCTAGTTACTATAGGATATTGATTGAAGGTTTCACCCAGATTACACATACAATCACTTCACTACAAAGGAAAGAAATAGAATTTGAATGGACTATTGAGTGTGAAGAGAGTTTCCATCACTTGAAGGAATTATTAATCAGTGCACCTATTTTAAAAATTGTAGATCCAGATGAGGATTTTTTTTGTGTGTATAGATGCATGTAAGCATGGAATTGGTGGAGTCCTTACCAAATATGGGCATGCCATTTTCTACGAAATTATTCTACCCATGACTTGGAGCTTGCAACTATTGTTCTTGTGATGAATATGTGAAGGAATTGTCTCATGGAAACAAAATTTTAGCTAAGGACATACCATAGTGGTTTGAAATACTTGTTCAAACAACAGACTCTAAATGTGAGACAAACTAGGCAACTGGAATCTCTCAACGAATATGAATTTGAAATCAAGCACATCAAGGGAAAATATAATAAAGTCATTGATGCACTATACAGGAAGGTGCATGAAATGAATGCTACAACCATTGGTATATGCAACTTGGATTTAAAAAGAAAATTTTTGGAAGTTGTAGAATCATATCATCATTACATGTAATTTAAAGAGGGCTTACAGTGCAATAATGTACAATTGTAATTTAAATAATATAGGTTGGAAGAGGATGGAATCCTCTTGTTCAAGAATGTTAAATTTTATGTTCCTATTCTCAAGAGTTGAAAATTTTAATCTTGAAAGAAATGCACAATGTCGCATATGTTGGACATCCATGATACTAGAAAATAATTGCAGTTGTAAAAGGTTAGTATTTTTTCCTTGGAATGAAGAAAGATGTGGATAATTATATAACTAGATGCATGGAACGTCATAAGGTAAATTCTAAGCATAGACATCTAGCAAGATCGCTACAGTCATTTCCCATTCTTGAATGGAAATGGGAATTAGTTACAATAGATTCCATCACTAAACTACCCAAAACAACAAGGCAACATGATTCCATCACGCTAGTGGTGAACAATATTACAAAGTTTCCACATTTTATTCTAGTGAAGATGTCTCAAAAGGCAACCAAAATTGCAGAAATATATATGCAAGAAATTGATAGGCTACAAAGAATGACTAAGGAAATAATGTCTGCTAGAGATCCCAAGTTCACTTCCAATTTTTGGAAAGGGTTGTTTAAAGGATTTGGGAGAAATTTGAATTTTAGCACATCAGATCATCTAGAGTCAAATGGGAAGATAGAGATGATCAATGAAATAATTGAAGATATGTTGAGAATGCATGTAATGGACAAGATTTCTAAGTGGGAAGACTATATCATTTGATTGAGTTTTCTTATAATAATGATTATCATGTATCATTGAATATGAGCCCATTTGAATCCTTGTATGGAAAAAATTCTAGTGAGATGGGATAACCCAATAGATAGAGTCGTTATTGGGCTATAACTACTAAGGGAAATGGAAGAGAAAATGGAAAAGATTAGACAAAATTTAAAGGTTGCACGGGGTAGGAAAAAGAGCTATGATGACAAAGTCATAAAAAATGGAATCCAAAGTGGGAAAGCATGTGTTTTTAAAAGTAAAGGCTAAAAGGAGCTCACTGAGATTGGAATGTTGACCAAAACTGACAACACGATACTGTGAGATATTTGAAATTCTAGAGAGAATAGGCCCTATTGCATACACGCTTGCATTGCCTACATCATGACAATTAATAATCTATTTCATGTGTCTTTATTGAAGAATTATGTGCATGATTCTAACCACATGATTGATTAGAATATTATTAGGGTGAAGTAGGAAGGGGACTTTCAAGTGGAGCCAATGCACATACTAGACCATAAATTCAAAGTTGTTAGGAACCAAGCCATCAACCTAGAAAAGGTCCAGTGGACCTACTATGGTCTTGAACATGCCACATGGAAGCATGAGGAGACTATGCGAGAGGAGTACTTGTAGTGTTTTGCATATTTTAAAGAAATATAAATATACATTTGTATATAAGTGTATAAGGACTCCATTTTTGGTAGTTGGAATTCATGGAGGACCCATATTGGAGAATTCATATCTGACATGTTTTGGATCCCTAGAATGAAAGTGACACAACCTGAGGGAATACGATGCAGAGAAGGGGGTACACTTTTGTGGGTTGCGCAGGTTGAGGGTAATGAGAACTAGGTAATTGGAATTGTTATAGAAGTCATTAAACAATGAAATTGTTGAGCATTGTGATGTAAAATTATATATATTTATACATGTACACCAATATGGTGATGTGCACCGAGGACGGTGTAAAATGTAGAGGGAGGGGAATGTAACACCCTAGTTTTTAATCCCCATACTAGCAACATATATTTGTAAATATGATGAATGGTTGAGGGCCAAGTGATATAATATGTAAACATTGTACAATGAAAATAATAAAATAAAATAGGTCACCAACTGTAGAAAGATAAGGACAAAGTCATGGAGGATATGTTTCCACAAGAGAGGGGGGATATAAGGGGGTCCAAGGGGAAATTTCACATGCCTAATAAACCTAAGATATTTTTCTAAATCTTTTTGTTATTAAATATTTACTTCCTTTGACTTATCAAGACCAATCATTGAATGCATGTAAGGAGTTGGTGGGAAAGTCATCTCACCTAGTTTATAAAGCATGGGCTAAGTACACTCATGTAAGAGGTTGGTGGAAATTCATGTCACCTAGTTATTGAAGCATGGGCAAGGTACAATCATTTTGAAGAAATGTAAGAGTCAAACATGCATGGAAGAAAAATAAAAGGAAATTCGAGCAGAGGGGAGAGTTAGTTTTACATCTTGGTAGAATAGAGGAAAATGAGAGTTGGGTGTTGAAGAAGAGAAGTAGCCATAGTATGTATTGAAGACAACTTGTTGAAGTTGGGAATTTCATGGAGAATTAAGTTTTCATGCCTAAAAGTGATTTTTTGTTGAGAAAATACCATGAGATCATGTGTAAATGTTTTTGTAAGAAATCCTATTACAACTGGATTTCCTGGAGCCCCTAGATAAGAGATTATTGGTCAGTCTATGCTAGATCCCTAAAGGTGATGAGGATTGTCTGAGGGATTACAATGCAAAGAAGGAAATCATATCCATTGGGTTGTGCAAACTGATAGGGAAAGAGACATGTGGTTGGAGTTTTTGTCAGAGTCATTTTTATATGAAGTTATGGGGTATTGGGTTGTTTGAGTGGACAATAGCTTTCCATAGGATCCATACTTCTTCTGGACTCACAACCCGAGATCATGGTTGACCTATTGCTGAGAGAATTGTAGCAGAGTCTATGGTTGGGTGGAACACCCATTGTTCATTAAGATAATTTTCTGGTCTTTTCTCTTATTTATTGTTTTTATTTACTATTAAGCATTGAGTTATACTACTGCTTTTTATTTTGAGTGTTTAAATGTTGTTGTGTATACTTAAATAGTCTTCATTCATGAATTTAAAATTATTAATAGTTGCATCAAGTTTTTTTTCATGTTGTTGCATTCATTTTTAAATAGTATCAAAATATTTTTGTTTTGGTTGGATAACGAATATGTTACAACTTGGTATCAGAGCTAGACTAAAGTTTTGAGTCTACATATTTACTCTCATTCCATTAGCATAACATAATCAATTAAGAGATTTCATTGGTATAACCAAATCAACCAGGAAATGGACAGGTCAATCATCCATTTGATAAACATCAAAGCCCATCCTAGAAACATAAGCACCCATCCTGTCAATGTAACATTAAGGATGACTTTGGAAAAGTTAACACATTGTAGATGGATGCTCGGGAAAATGGAAACATCAATAAACAACTTAAACAACAAAGCAATGAATAGGAAGAGAAACAACGATGTAGAATGGAAAAAAAACATAACCAAAAAAAATTGGAAATGATAAAGCAAGGTGAATAGATAGTTTGTTTTGAAACATAAACACATGATGGAGATCAAAGGCACACTAAAGCACGAGTAACTCTACATGGTGATAGAGATGAATAAACAATAGTAATGATTTTTCTATAATTCATTAGGAATGCCTTAAGAGAGATCATTGATGACTAATGACCAAATTAGTAAACACAATTCTAAAAAATTACACCTAAAACTTCCATTTAAATAATTACACCTCAGTTTTCCATGCAATGTAGAGGATGAAGAATATTCCTTCATTGGTTCATATTTTTTTTAAAAGAGATTAAAATCTATCAAAAATATGTTGTAGTATGCCCACAACATAATAAAATTTATCCATAGATAGATCCATCCTCACATTGGATCTATAAAAATAAAAATTCCAATGTAATTGACGTAGACGTAGAATTTATAAATGTACATATTTTTTTAAAGTGCCTAGTCGATGAAATAAAAATGGCATGGTAATTCAAATAAGATTTGTAAATGTACCTACTTTTTTAGAATCCATTTTCACTTAACAAATCCAAGTGCTACAATGCAATAAAGGCAAACCATTTATTAGTGTATAGGGATCGATTATCACAAAGCAATGAGGGTGGAAATGATCTAGGTGGATATCGGTGGCCACCCACCTTTTCCAACTAGCTCAAAACATTTTTCTGGCAATTTTGGAAATTTACTATTTTTAGCAATTTTTAACTTTTGGGGCCATTTTGAGAGCCTAAATGAAGGATTTTTGGGATCGGGATTCTAAATTATAGCCAAGAGCTCTAATTGATCCCCCTGAATGAATCTCCTCGACAATACCTTTCCAACGAGCTATCGTGCACCCCAAACGGAGATCGTATGCCAAAGTTACACCACTGGGAAGTTGATACACCAAACTACCCAAAACGGGGCCCACAAAATTGTTGGCTTTTCATATTCCAGGGTTAGGGTTTTGGATTTTCTGTATGATAAAAAGGCCTTTGGAGCCTCATTGTAAGATCATCTTATCGCGAATGCGAGTAGCGGACACGTCTCTTCTCAAAGATAAGCTGTCACCATTCTAGCGAGTCTTTCACTCTGTATTTTTACAGTCTTTGTACATTTTCCTGCATTAATAGAAAATTGTGTATTAATGTATATTTGTGTATATGGTTGCATCTCTGATAAATTTATGTTATATTATTGGATATCTGAGTTATCTTTGTACATTGTTTTATTATATCTCCACTCTCATTTTGTGTCGAAAATAATCTAGATCAGTGGTATCAGAGCAGGTTGCTCTTGATTGTTTTTTTTTTCCAGTGCATGTCCCCGACGAGGTCTGAGTATAGCAATTTGGGTCTTTAGATTGTCTCTATTGAATAAAATTGCTCTCGCATGCCCAAGAAACCCTCCATGGCGGAAGAAAAGAAAAACGACGGAGCAAACGATTCTATCAATCTTTTGCTTGAGCAAACTCTCATGCGATAGAGAGACGAAATGATTGAGAATTTTTCCCACATCCTTCAATGCCTATCGATAGAAACAGGCGCATCTTCATCAAACAACCACTTTGGAAGCACCTCTCCTTTCAAGGTACAGGTTAATTTTAATATTCCCGTATTTGAAAGTCAGATAGATGCGAATGCCCTAAACAAATGGTTAAATCTGTTAGAAGGTCATTTCTCTGCTCATAATTTTTTCAACAGGGAAAATATCACCTTTTCACTCCTTAAAGCTCTCCCCCATGTCAAACATTGGTGGGAAACTTATTGGGAGAAAAGTTCCATAGAGGAGTCTGGAATATATGGGGTCGAGCCCACTTGGGATTATTTTGTGGATGCGGTAAAGGAACAGTATTACCTTGTTGGAAACTATGAGGACCACTACATGAGATGGACCACGCTGCGGCAAGAGAGTGGCCAAGCAGTTATGGAGTTCACCAATACCTTCCATACCTTGCGCACCAAGCTCGGTATCAAATACTCGGAATGACATTTGGTTCTGAAATATCATGGGGCTCTACACAGATACATCCAACTGAAATGGATTTTCTGGACATCTCATCACTCGGTGTTGCTTATCGATATGTTGTTAAAATCGAGCAGAAATTTAAGCACAAGAACAAATGGGAGTTTGGGTTTGCAAATATGCAACAACCAAAGTATGATAAAGACGACCCTAACAAAAAGTCTCCTGAAAACCAGTCCAAGCCACAGGAAAAGAAGGGTCACAGGAAGACAAAGAAGGACACCGAAAAATGGTGTGATTTTCACAAAATCCCCTGGCACAACACCGATGAATGTCGCTCAAAATAGTCATTGGTGGCCGAGATCAAAGACAAGGATCCAAACCCTGATTCCGAATCTGATTCTGAAAATACTAGTAAAAGACAGATCATCGACGCAGACCCCATTGCTATTGTCGCGATTACAACAATTCAACCAGAAGAACCAACAGATCTTGATGAGGGGGAGCACATTTTTCATTCATAGATGTGGGTGAAGGGGACCCCGCTGCATTTTATTGTTGATAGTGGAAGCTAAAAGAACCTCATCTCAGCAAAGGTCATCAAACAATTGGGATTTTCGACAACACCACACCCGTAGCCATACAACATCGGGTGGCTTTGTCAGGGACGTGATCTTCGTGTTAGCCAACAATGTTGATTTTCATATGGCATCCAACCCTTCAAGGATGAGGTATTATGTGTTGTTGCCCCACTGGATGTCTGTGATGTTCTCTTGGGCCAACCATATATGTGGAAGTGCCATGTTGTTTATGAGTCTCAACCCCGTAGTGTCATTGTTTCTCTGGGGGGTCATATCTACAGAATACCAGAGGTAGTTTTGACTATTGTTCCACCTAAACAATGCCGCAAGGTAGTATCTCATACTACAAAATTCAGCTTCTTCACAATTTGTTCAAAAGGTGAACAGAAGGATACTGCAACCACTACAGCCTCGACCCAAGCACCTTCTATCCAACAGAAGCATGTCGACAAGATTGCAACAAAGTGTAAAGATTCCTTTTGCACACGGGCATCTCATGTATCCAGACTGGTTAAAATGGTCCAACCCTTCTAGCCACATGTTTGTGACAACCTTCAACAAGCTAAGCAGCTCAACTTCTCCAACAAGGCAAACAGCTCATCAAGATGCAAATTCAACAAACGCTTTTCCCTCTCCCCCAGGCACTCAATGCAATGGAGACCATTGCTTCCTAAGGAGGGAGGATTGATCTAGGTAGATATCGGTAGCCACCCACCTTTTCCAACTAGCTCAAAACATTTTTCTGGCAATTTTGGCAATTTACTATTTTTAGTAGTTTTTAACTTTCGAGGCCATTTTGAGGACCTAAATGAAGGTTTTTTGGGATCATGATTCTTAATATTATCCAAGGGCTCTTATTGAGCCCCCTAAATGAATCTCCTTGACAATACCTTTCAAACGATCTATCGTTCACCCCAAACGAAGATCATATGCCAAAGTTACGCCCCCGGGAAGTTGATACACCAAACTACCCAAAACGGGTCCACAAAACTGTTGGCTTTTCATCTTCTGGGGTTAGGGTTTTGGATTTTATTTATGATAAAAATGTCTTTGGAGCCTCATTGTAAAATCATCTTCTTGCGAATGCGAGTAGCAAACACATCTTTTCTTAGAGATAAGCTGCCACCATCTGTATTTTTACAGTCTTCGTACATTTTCGCTCATTAATAGAAAATTGTGTATTACTGTATCTCAGTTTTTATAGTTGCATCTCTGATACATTTTTGTTATATTATTGGATATCCGTGATATCTCTATACATTGCTTTAGTATATCTCCGCTCTCATTTCATGCTGAAAATAATCTGGATCAGCCAAGAAAGTTTTGGATTGTATTGATATTTGAAATCATTATTCTTCATTCATCTTAAGATTGTATTTATATTTAAAAGTATTAGCTTCTAATTACTTATAATATAATTATCAGTTAAAGGAAGATAAGATATGTGCATCTTTATAGACTTTAACAATCAAATCACTCACTATATATATATATATATATATATATATATATATATATATAGTCTTCATTTTGTTGGGCAGTGGAAGCAAAACATAGAAATTAACAGAGCATTAATCAAGCAATATCTAACACGCATAAAACCAAGCACATCAATCATACACTTGACACAATGATTTATGTGGAAACCCAAATCATGAAAAAACGACGGGAAATGGTTATCGTTCTTCTTCTTATTCAAGGGAGAATTACAATAGCCTTCATAGGCATACAACCATACTCTCCTCTCACAATGTACTCACTTTCACTCGCATTGTACTCTACCTTTATGGGTATGCTCGTATATGTAACATATATCACTCAGTTACACAGACTAATCATGAATAGATCACATAGTTACACGGACAATTCATAAATAGATTGCTTGCATGCACATGTGCATCTACATGTGCCTGCATGAGGAAATTCGTTGGCATGTTTCCAACAATCTCCACCTTGAAAACCATTTACCTGATATATCATGCCCTTAATTAATTCATCACCTTTTCTGCAAGCAAAGAGAAGCCAAACACCACCACTGCTCCATAACTTCTCTGACAATATTGTTACATGAACATGCCTACACGATTCACTCCAGCATGGACCATTATGTCTCCATCAGTAACCTGTCTAATAGACCGATGCACTTGTCCAAATCTCATGAATCATAACCACAAATCAAATCATTGCAACCACTGTAGGTTATACTTGTGCTTCTGTGTTCAAAGCACCCATTTCCATGCTCCTGACCTGGTTTTTCCATGTGTCTATTGACAACACTAACTGCATGTGAAATGCTGACCATTTCTCCATCGCAATCATCAAACTTACTACTAGCATATAATACTCGAGACATATAACCATTTTCTTCTTCATCAATTAGGACATAAACCTGAAGAGAATTTACAATGGAAAGCTAAAGGGATTTTACCAGTTTCACATTATTCATACTAAATTTCTTGATTATCTTCACCACATACTTTTGTTGTGATAACCAAGCTTACCATATTTCGCGTCTCTGTGTATTTCCATACCCAAGATTTATTTTGTTGCTCTCGGATCCTTCATAACAAACGTCCTAACCAATTGAGCCAACTTGTTGATCTCAACCATGCTTTTGCTTGCAACAAGAATAAAATTGACGTAGACGTCACCTCTGCCTCGACAAATCCTCTGCGCTGACCTCCTAGTCTTAACGGATCATTCTAACTTCACCTTCAAGCCGAAGTGGCTCTTTCGATTCCTTAGTAGAATCTCTGTTCAAAACCCTATTCATAGATCCTTCCTTTTCCCTCTGTCACAACTTCTATGCATACCTGATCTCTTCCCGATCGAAATTTCGGGTTTCTAGGTTTTGCGATTCCCGTTGTCGAGAACCTCGACCTTCTCTATCCCCCGATCTCCGATATCCTGAAATGTCGGAACGACTTCAACAACCGTTCGTCTCCGTGGCTACCTTTTGGTCCATGTGACCACTATTCCATATGATCGTAGTCCTAAGTCTTTCGCGCTTTCGGGCTTTCGAATGCCGAAATGCATGGACCCTTTGTCGTCAGGATTCCCGATCCTCCGAATTCCGATTTCCCGAATTGGTTTCCCTTTCAGGATTTTCCTTTGAAGACCTAGATTGTTGCCACATGTCCCCTTGAGATGGACGGTCCTCATCGCTTCGCGGTTTCGGGAACTAAAATGCTTATGGGTTCTTTCCCTTGGAACTCCCGAAGTTCCAATTCCCAACCTCCTATATGTTGAAATGACGTAAGTCGGCCCCACACCGGAGATTTCCACCTTATCGGGGTTTCAGACTTCGTAGTTTCGAAATGTGTGTGCTTCCTGTCTTCAGGATTCACGAAATGTTGAATCCTGAAATGCCGATGAATTCTGATCTCCACCACGTGTCCCAACCAATGGATGGTCCTCAATCATTCGCGATTTCACAAAATCAAATGTTGATGTCCTCCTGTCCTCCCGAACCCTGGAAATCCGACATGCAAAATGTGGACGAGCTCTTGATCATCGCCACCCGTCTCGACTGATGGACGGTCCTGATTCATCCTCAGAATTTCACGACTTGCAATTCCCTGATGTCGTAGTTTCTCTGTCAACTTAAAACCCCGGTAGCCGAAATACCGATGGGTGATTGATCTTCGCCACGTGTCTCCTCAATATGAATGGTCCAGATCAAGATCGGGGTTTCCACTATGAAGTGACCCAATCTCTTGTCCTCTAGACTCCAGATATCCCGAATTCTAAAGTTTCGATATCCCGACGCCTTTCGGGACCTTCACTCTGCCTGGGAGAGTTTAACACTCGTGCAACTCCAGTCAGATCCTACGGTTGATGGGTAACTAGATGAGGATCCAATGTCTCATGATCTCCTGAGATTGAAACTCTAGAAACAACCGTAACCTTGCTTCTCTATCAAATCGGACGACTGGCGGGATTTCTCTAATTCTCTACAAAGAATTTTGTCCGTTTGTCTCTTCCCTTCGACGACTTAGCAGGTTCGAATCTTTCAGAGGTCTTCCACGACTTCAAGCCTTTCAAGAACCTCCTACACGCATTCCTTGTGACAAACCTCAATCACTTCGTTGTTGAATTCCTTTAACTCCGTGCACTCCTTGCAGCGACAGTGTTTCAATAGCTTCTTAGGGTTCAAACCCTGGATTCAAGCTTGGTCTGTGCACACATTGCACGACTCCTGTGCCTAACTGCACCTTTGAGGAAATGAGAACAAGAGATAACTTATCTAAGCCTTCAGAGACAAGACCTCTGAACCCTTTTGTCAACGCACTCCTTGCGGACAGTTCAACTGCACTCCTTGCAGGAACCCTCGCTCAGATAGAGAAACAATTGAAACTCATTTCCTAACTCTTTCTCTCTCAGATTTCAAACATTTAACAAGAAATCATCCATACACAGCATAGGAAGCAAATGTATAGCAGAAAGAGTAAAATTATGAACATACCATTCAACATACACATACAAGAAACAACTACAACGCCATGAATCTGAATTAAGACTTCTTCTATTAACTTAATTTCTGTACATGGGTGTTTCTTCAATTACAATTTCTATGTTCCAGCTCTGTATGCTCTTTTTCTGGTAATGTTCCTCACTACTATGCTCTCAATTGGAATCCTCCTTCTATGTTACAATTACACAATGAGGGTGTCTATATCCATTTTCCCTCCACTCCTAAAACTGTCAACTCTGAGAATTCAAAGCTACCTACTAACATAAATGCCTTCTACCTACTATGGACGAGAGCAGATCGCTCAAGGTCCTTTACAATATATAAGTACACCTCTCCTTAATTATCACATTTACGTTTGTCACATCTATCTTCAAAAGGTTTTAAACAATTTATCATGTGTCTAAAATGTGTTGGCGCTTGCCCCACGCTCGCTTGACATTGGTGATGCTCCTGCATCATACTCCCTCACTTGAAAATTTTCATGGGCTCTTGTCCATGAGCTCTCGCATGGTCTGTCCATGCTTTTGAATCTATGCTTCATTCTCCCAGTTGGCATATTCAACTGGATGTCCCTTCCACTTGACCAAGTATTCAAAGTATTGTTTTCTTCTAGTCTTCTTGCTAATTCTTTTGTCTAGTATGCTTTCCATCTGTGGCTTCTCTGCAACAGGCATCTGCTTTGTCCACTGGATCTCTGGTTGTTCATCACTTGTTCCTGCTTCCTCAGTTTTGTATGGGTACAAATCCGAGACATTGAATATCGGAGAAATTTCGATCCCATCGGGTAATTCAATCTCATAAGCATTTGCCCCAAATTTCTTCAAGACCTTACATGGTCCGATCTTCTTCATCTTCAGTTTTTTACATGTCCCCTTCGGGAATATTTCCTTTCTCAGGTGTGCCAGAATCAAATCACCAACCTCAAATTGAAGTTGTCTCCTGTGTTGATCTTCTCTGCGCTTATATTCTTGGCTCAAGTTATGTAAATGCTCCTTCACCTGGCTGTGAAGTTCTTTCATCGCCTCTACGAAATCTTATGCACTAGCGCTCCAAGTCGCAATCTGTTCTGAATCCCTCAGTTCAGAAATTCCTCTCGGTTGCAAGCCATAAACAATTTGAAATGGACTTTGTCCTGTGCTTCTATTAACTGAGTCGTTATAAGCAAACTCTGCTTGTGGTAATACATTGTCCCATTGGCTGTGGTGTTCTATCACCAAGCTCCTCAACAAGTCTCCTAAACTCATGTTCACCACTTCTGTCTGTCCATCCGTCTGAGGATGATAAGCTGAACTGAACGATAAATTTGTTCCCAGCTTTTTCCATAAGGTTCTCTAGAAGTGTCCCACGAACTTAGTGTCTCGATCCAAAACTATGCTCCTTGGTAAGTCATGAAATCGAATGACTTCTTTGAAAAATAGATTCGCAATGTGAGTTGCATCACTGGTTTTCTGACATGGTATGAAGTGTGCCATTTTGGAAAATCTATCCACCACTACAAAGATTGAGTCAAACCCTCTTTGTGTTCTTGGCAACCTCAATATGAAATCCATGCTGACTTCATCCCACGGTCGCTCAGGTATTGGCAATGGTTGATAAAATCATGCATCCTGTCTCTTTCCTTTTGAATGCTGGAAAATTCTACATCTGTCCACGAATATCTTGACATCTGCTCGCATTCCCGGCCAAAAATAGGACTCATTCAGTTTTGCGAATGTCTTGTCGTGACCAAAGTGCCCGGCCAATCCTCCACTGTGTTTCTCCTTCAACAAATTCTCCCTCATGGAGCATTTTGGAATACAAAGTTGATTACCTTTAAACAACAATCATTCCTGGATTATGTATTCTGTCCATTAGCTTCTATATCCGAGAATTGGATTCTCAGCTGCTTCATATGCCTTCTTAAAATCTGGATCATCTCTATACATGTTTCTGAGATCATTAAAACCCAATGTTTTAACTCTGAACTCCTGCAACAACAAACATTTCCTGCTCAAAGCATCAACAACTTTGTTAGCAGTACCAAAAATATGTTTAATAAAAAAAGTGAAATTTTGCATATATTCAACCCATTTGACATGTCTTTGATTCAACTTTTCCTTTTGAGTCACAAATTGTAGTGCATGATTGTCATTGTATAAGACAAACTCCTTTGGAATCAAGTAATGTCTCCATTTCTTCAATGCCTGAATGATAAAATAAAACTCCTTGTCATACGTGGAGTATTTCACCTTCGCTTCGTTCAGCTTCTCGCTGAAGTATGCTATCGGCCTATCTTCTTGGCTCAAGACTGCCCCTATTGCAAATCCACTTGCATCGCATTTCACTTGAAATGTCTTTTGGAAATCAGGAACACCAGAATTGGTTGTTCCGTGATTTTCCTCTTCAACAAATTAAAACTCTTCTCAGCCTCTTCTATCCAGTGAAAAGATTTGTGTCTTTTCTTCACTGTGTCCATCATCGGTGCACTAATTCCACTGAAATTCCTGATGAATTTTCGGTAGAAACTAGCCAATCTGTGAAAACTTCTCACCTCAATATGCTCTTCGGTGATGGCCAATTCTTGATCACCTCCAGCTTATCTGGATCCATCCCCAAATTATCTGCAGAAATAACAAAACCCAAATAGATGAGTTATGTCTTCATGAATGAGGATTTCTTCATGTTTATCAACAGCTTCTCTTGCTGTAATCTCTTCATTACTATAGCTAAGTGTTTTAGATGCTCTGCCTCTATTTTACTGAAGATCAGTATATCATCCAAATACACAATGACAAATTTTTCGATGAATTCCTTCAGGACTTCATTCATCAACCTCATGAAGGTAGTTGGCGTGTTTGTTAACCCAAATGGCATAACAAGCCATTCATACAACCCTTCGTTAGTCTTGAAGGCTATTTTCCATTCATCACCTTCCCTCATACGAATCTGGTGATATCCACTTTTCAAATCAATCTTCGAAAAACAAATTTCTCCACTTAAGCAATCCATCAGATCCTCCATCCTTGGCAATAGAAATCTGTACCTGATGGTTATCTTGTTGATTGCCCTTGAATCAGTACACATCCTCCAGCCTCCATCTTTCTTTGGACTGAGTATTGTCGGAACAACACATGGACTCAAGCTTTCTCTAACCAACCCTTTATCCAACAAATCCTGGACTTGCCTTTTGACCTCTTCATTCTCCTGCGGTGTTAATCTGTACGCTGCTTTGTTTGGTAAACTGGCTCCAGGTATGAGATCAATATGGTGAATCACACTTCTGATTGGTGGCAACGAACGAGGTAGTTCGTCCACTACTATGTCAACGAACTCTTCCAATAGTTCCTGAACCTCTTCTGGTAGATCATCTATCCTTATGCTGGTCAAAACAATAGTTGGCTTCCTGACCACAAAGAATTGTGGTTCCTCCTTCTTCTTGATCTCGATAAGAAGTTACTTCCTACTCATGAGAAGTATAGTGTTACTCACTTCAGGTTTCACTTCCTTATCTTTGATTGGAAGAAACATGTGAGTTCTCTCGTTCTTTTCTAGGGTGTATGTGTTCATCCTCCCATCATGAATCACATTCTTGTCATATTGCCACGGTCTACCCAGAAATAGATGACAAACATCCATGGGAATAACATCACAGAGTATCTTATCATTATATCCTCCTATCTTAAATTCAACTAAACATTGTTTAGTGATATTTACCTGATGTTCTTGTTGTAGCCATGAAACTCTGTATGGACTTGGATGTTCAATCGTCTCCAGCTCCAGCTTTTCTACCATCTCCGTTGAAACGAGATTATCTGTGCTGCCACTGTCCACAATGACCTTGCATACCCTGTCCTTGGTTTTGCAAGCAGTCTGAAAAATTCTTCTTCTCTGGACTGAACTTTCCACCTCCTTCTCTGGTGTTAAGAGAACTTTTTGCATCATTAGCGATCTTCCGCCTTCAACATCCTCTGCCTCAACATTCTGCCTCTGTGCTTCGGCGATGTGAGTCTCTCCACTCTCTTTCTTCTTATCTAGACATTCATAAGATTTGTGTCCATTCTTTCCAGACATGAAGCATTTTATTACTCCACCTCTTCCTCTTCCTCTACCTCTAGTACAAGGAAAAATATTATTATCAACATAATCTCCTCTCTGTTCGGTATGTTTCCCTCTTTGTTTAGCATATTGCCCTCGCTGTGAGCTTCCACCTTTCTCAGTCCGAGTCTGAGGTTTCTTCCAGTCCTCCCTGGGTTTCTGGTTTTTATCTTGGACAATTGATTTTCCCCTGGCTTGACTCTTGCCTCGCCCTCTCTGACCTTGCTTTCGGCTCATCTTCTCTTTAGCTTTTAGGGCCATCTGATAAGAATCTTCCACCGTTCGGATGGTCATCATGCTCATCTCATCCTGAATGTCGTATCTCAGGCCATTCATGTACCTGGCAACCTTTTCATCATCGCTTTCCCGATGACCTACCCTGATGTTCAGCCTGTAGAATTCTTCAGTATATTCCTTCATTGTCATCAGCTTTTGTCTCAAATTCTACATTGTTCGAAACAGAGTAATCTGGTAATCCCTGGGAATGAATTTTACCTTCATCTTCGCAATTATCCTATCCCAACTCTTGATTTTCTGCTTGCCTTTGCAGCGTCTGTCATCTTGTAGTTCATCCCACCACAATGTTGCATGTCCTTTCAATCTCATGACAACATGTTTGACCTTCTTGTCTTCCTCGACATCTTCATAGTCAAAATAAGTGTCCAGAGGTCTAATCCAGTCTAGAAGCTCTTCAGCATCTAGGTTTCCCTCATAAACTGGAATGTCCATTTTTTCCATGGCACCCATCCTTGCGACAGCTCTAATCAAGAGTTCATTTGTGGAATCTTCCACTGAAACTTCTTCTTCTTCATGTTCAACTTCATTTTTAATTTCAGAATCACTAAGATCCCCAACACTGACTTTGCGTCTCTGTGTTGTCTCCATGTCCTCAAGTCTGGCAGGTAAATCGCGCATTTCTCTTTCCATGGCTGGGTCAGGCATCTGCCTACCTCTTCTTCTTGGTATTTCCCTTTCCTCTGGCGGATCGGGTGTTTTCATCTCCCTTCTTCTTGGCAACATGGTGAATTTTCATTTTCCTTGCTACAGAAAGCAAAGAACCCTTTCTGTGCTCTGATACCAAACATGACGCAGACGTCACCTCTGCCTCGGTAAAGCCTCTGCGCTGAATTCCCAGTCTTAACGGATCGTTCTAACTTCACCTTCGAGCTGAAGTGTCTCTTTTGATTCCTCACTAGAATCTATGTTCAAAACTCTATTCACGGGTCCTTCCTTTTCCCTCTGTCACAACTTCTGCACATACCTGATCTCTTCCCGACCGAAATTTTGGGCTTCAGGGTTTTGCGATTCCTGTTGTTGAGAACCTCGGCCTTCTCGATCCCCCGATCTCTGATATCCTGAAATGTCAGAACGAATTCAACAACGGTTCGTCTCTATGGCTACCTTTTTGATGCAGGAGCATCGCTCACCTATCAAGCGAGCCAACGCGTGGAGCAAAGAAAAAAAAAACAGCTGGACAGCGCCAGCATTCAAATTTTGAAACATTGTAATATGGTTGTGCCAAACATTAATACGTTGATGTGATGAAGCGCACTTGTACATTGTAACGGACCTTGAGCAGATAAGCTCTCGTCCTTAGGTAGCTGAGGCATTTATCAGATTTAAATGCAAGTAGATAGAATAATTAACTGTAGATTAGACA
>ML802517.1:133646-151580 GCA_009831015.1 Picea engelmannii | reverse complement strand
CTAGTGGAAGACAGGTGGCGTCAATTCGGAATTCGGAGTTCGGGGTTTGAAAGGGGCAGTGAAACATAACATTGCCATTCCCGATTTCCGAAGGAGGATACTGTGGGTAACTCCCGAGGGGAGTTGGAGGAGCTTAGACTCTTTGGGCCCGTGGTTGAAGGAGATCTTGGTGGGAGCGACTTGCTCGTTGAGGGGCAGGTTGCGTCACTTTTGGTCCATGTGACCACTATTCCATATGATCGCAGTCCTAAGTCTTTCGTGATTTCGGGCTTTCGAATGCCAAAACGCATGGAACCTTTATCCTCAGGATTCCTGATTCTCCAAATCCTGATTTCCCGAATTGGTTTCCCTTTTAGGATTTTCCTTCGAAGACCTAGATTGTTTCCACACGTCCCCTTGAGATGGATGGTCCTCGTCGCTTTGCGGTTTCAGGAACTAAAATTCTTATGATTTCTTTCCCTCGGAACTCCCGAAGTTCTGATTCCCAACCTCCTATATGTTGAAATGATGTTAGCCGGCCCCACACCGGAGCTTTCCACCTTATCGGGGTTTCGGACTTCGCAGTTATGAAATGTGTGTGCTTCCTGTCTTTAGGATTCACGAAACGTCGAATCCCGAAATGCCGATGGCTTCTGATCTCCACCACATGTCCCAACCGATGGATGGTCCTCGATCATTCACGATTTCGCGAAATCAAATGTTGATGTCCTCATGTCCTCCCGAACCCTAGAAATCCGACATGCGAAATGTCGACGGGCTCTTGATCGTCGCCACCTGTCTCGACTGATGGACGGTCCTGATTTAGTCTCGGGATTTTGCGACTTGCGATTCCCCGATGTCGCAGTTTCTCTGTCAACTTAAAACCCTGGTAGCCGAAATACTGACGGGTGCTTGATCTCCGCCACGTGTCTCCTCAAGATGGACGGTCCAGATCAAGATCAGGGTTTCCACTATGAAGTGACCCGATCTCCTGTCCTCTAGACTCCCGATATCCCGAATTTCAAAGTTTCGATATCCCGATGCCTTTCGGGACCTTCACTCTGCCTGTGAGAGTTTAACCCTCGTGCAACTCCAGTCAGATCCTACGGCTGACGGGTAACTAGATGAGGATCCAACGGCTCACGATCTCCTGAGATTGAAACTCTGGAAACAACTGTAACCTCCTTGCTTCTCTATCAAATCAGATGGCTAGCGGGATTTCGCTAATTCTCTACAAAGAATTTTGTTTGTTCGTCTCTTCCCTTCGACGACTTAGCAGGTTCGAATCCTTCGAAGGTCTTCCATGACTTCAAGCCTTTCAAGAACCTCCTGCATGCATTCCTTGCGGCAACCCTCAATCACTTCGTTGTTGAATTCCTTTAACTCGGCGCACTCCTTGCAGCGGCAGTATTTCAATAGCTTCTCAGGTTTCAAACCCTGGATTCAAGCTTGGTCTGTGCACACATTGCATGATTCCTGTGCCTAACTACACCTTTGAGGAAATGAGAACAAGAGCTAACTTATCTGAGCCTTCAGAGACAAGACCTCTGAACCCTTTTGTCAACGCACTCCTTGCGGACAATTCAACTGCACTCCTTGCAGGAACCCTCGCTCAGATAGAGAAACAATTGAAACTCATTTCCTAACTCTTTCTCTCTCAGATTTCAAACATTTAACAAGAAATCATCCATACACAGCATAGGAAGCAAATGTATAGCAAAAAGAGTAAAATTATGAACATACCATTCAACATACACATACAAGAAACAATTACAACGCCATGAATCTGAATTAAGACTTCTTCTATTAACTTAATTTATGTACATGGGTGTTTCTTCAATTACAGTTTCTCTGTTCTAGCTCTATATGCTCTTTTTCTGGTAATGTTCCTCACTACTATGCTCTCAATTAGCATCCTCCTTCTATGTTACAATTACACAATGAGGGTGTCTATATCTGTTTTCCCTCCACTCCTAAAACTGTCAACTCTGAGAATTCAAAGCTACCTACTAACATAAATGCCTTCTACCTACTATGGACGAGAGCGGATAGCTCAAGGTCCTTTACAATATATAAGTACGCCTCTCCTTAACTATCACATTTATGTTTGGCGCATCTATCTTCAAAAGTTTTTAAACAATTTATCATGTGTCTAAAATGTTTTGGCGCTTGCCCCACGCTCGCTTGACATTGGCGATGCTCCTACATCAAAAATATAACACGAAGATAATGAATATACCATAAACATAATGGTTATACTCACTTCTTGAAAATTTGGCTCACAATGAAAAAATCAAACATCTTGTACCATTTTCCTAGCACGCTTCAGGCCATACAATGATTTTTGAGTTTGCAAACAAATATCTTGTTGCGATTCTGAACTAATAGTTCTGGTTGTTCCATATACATCCCATTATAAAAGGAGATTCATCAAACACCACATCTCTTTCCATGATGATTATGTGTGTAGTAGGATCCCACAATTTGCACCCCTTAACATCATCACCATATCAAATATCTACCTATTTGATCTAGGTCCTACTTAGAAAGATGATAAAAAACCATAAGCATCACAACCGAATAATTTCACATTTGAGTAATTACCAGATGACCTGTTCAAACCTCTTCCTGAATCTTCCTGTCTTTTGCAACCGATGGTGACCGAGTTACTGGATAGCATAATCGCTTATGTCCTCAACTGTTGCTGCAACTTGGCATTACTGAACATGCTTATTCGATCCCAACTTCCTTGCAATACTTTCTAATTTCCATGGATATGAACTTACCTTCATCATATATTCTCAAACACTTGATTGATCTGCCAACACATCAGCCTTTCTACAGACCCACCTTTCTAAACTGGTCACACTACTCCACCTCAAATTTTGCATTCAAACAACCTTGACCAAATCCGACCAAGCCGACCAAGTAAGCCTTCACCCCTTACCTCTAGGCCCATTTAAAATGGAGTTCACCAAACCTTTTATAGGCTTCATTACATGAAATCCATGGACACAATACCATGAGATACCCAAAACACATGGACCCAAAAAACCACCTGCTTTGACCTAAAAACATATTTAACTCTTTCACCGGGTCAAGGTTAACCCAACATACATGCCCCCCACATATTCAATCTACCTAAATCTATGTTTAAAATTTTCATAGGTGACCTAGGGGTACACATGCCTATCCAGGTCTTACATACATATGCCCATTTACATGCAATCAATAATTTCTACAACTCCAAAGTAAATACAATTTATTTTATTTTATTATTATTATTATTATTATTTCACGGTGACTCAACCATCACCGCCCTACACCTTCTGTGTGAACACAGGTGGAGAGACACAACAGACAGACAAAACTTCATCAACCATACCTGTAGTTGAATTTGCTTCTATTGTGGAGTCCTCTTTGGATGCTTGTTGTCTTTTCCAACAATCCTTCTTGAGATGCCCATATTTTCCACAAAACCAACATTTTGCCTTACCCTTACTGTCTTTTGACTTAGACCTAGCTATACCTTTCTGATCTTTCCCTCCTTCTGTAGATCGACCTCTGACCACCATTGCTTATGTTGTTGAGGTTTTTTTACCGTATGTTTTCCTTATTTCCTCAGACAACAAAGCTACCACAACAATGTCATAAGCAATGGCATCTGTTGTGTTAAACCACACAGTTGTGACTAGATGATCCCAAGACTTAGGAAACGAACAAAGTAGTGGAATTGCCTTGTCCTCATCTTCGAACTTTACTTCCATATTATTTAATTGACAAATTAGAGTATTGAAGACATTCAAGTGATCAGTAATTTAGTACCTTCTTTCATCTGCAAGTTGTATAACTTCCTCTTCAAGAAGATTCAGTTTGACAAGTTCTTTGTCATATACAAACTCTCCAGTTTGGTCCACAAACTTGTTGTTGTCGTCTCTTCAACGATGTTAAACAACACCTCATTTGCCAGACACAAACGAATAGTACTGAGAGCTCTTGCATCTAGATCCTCCCAGTCCTCGTCTGTCATGCTTGTCGGTTTATTTAACTTTCCAGCCAAGGCCTTTTGCAATCCTTGTTGCACAAATAGATCACTCATCTTAAGCTTCCATAGCACAAAGTTATTCTTACCACTGAACTTTAACTTGGAACTCTGCACTTTCACTATTAACACAAAAAAACTCCAAAACCACTGCTTATAAAACTGAACCTTTTTATAGTGAATTTTTTTTATTATATTTAAAGGTAAACCCCAAAAATATAAACTTTAATTAAAAAAAAAAAAAAAACTTTATTAAAAACCTTAAACTCTTCCACTTCACCTTTTTATTTTCTAAAAAAGTCCACCTCACCTCACCTTTTTATATTATAAAACTCACAACCATGTTTTAAGGTTCACGACCATAATAAGACAAGAAACCTTTTACCATCCAATTTTTTATACCATGAATTTTTTTATACCATGCAAAAAAAAAAAAAAAAATTAGGAGATTGTCGCACCCTGTATGAGTATCACCCTCGAGGATTTTTAAATCTTCGCAACTTGTTAATGTATAGCCTGCAATGATTTGGACCCAAATTGTCGCACCTTGTACTACTATACACCTGCGATGATGTCGCACTATGTACAATGTACGGTCTGCGATGACGTCGCATTATATGTTGTGCACGGCCCGCGATGATGTAATAAAAACCTGTCCTCAGCTCTCCACTTCCACTTCACTCGGCTCGGCTTGACTCTTCGATCCAGTGACCAGATTATTTTCTCCTTTGCTCTCTGCTCCTTCAACTCTGTGCTCTGATACCACTTGTTGGGCCGCGGAAGCAAAACATAGCATATAACAGAGCATTAATTAAGCAGGATCCAACACACATAAAACCAAGAACATCAATCCTACACTTGACACAATGATTTATGTGGAAACCCAAATCGGGAAAAAAACACGGGAAATGATTATCGATCTTCTTCTTATTCAAGGGAGAATTACAATAGCCTTCATAGGCATACAACCATCATCTCCTCTCACAATGTACTCGCTTTCACTCGCATTCTACTCTACCTCTATGGGTATGCTGGTATATATAAGATCTATCACTCAGTTACACAAACTGATCATGAATAGATCACATAGTTACACGAACAGTTCATAAATAAATTGCATGCATGTGTATGTGCATGTGCATATGCATGTGACTGCATGAGGAAATTCATTGGCATGTTTCCAACACATTCATCTTAAAACTGTATAAATTTAAAATTATTAACTCCCAATTACTTATAACATTACGAGGAAGATAAGGTATGTGCATCTTCTTAAGCTTTAGCAATCAAATCACTGACCTTAAAATTATATATATGTGTGTATCTTCATAAACTTTAGCAATCAAATCAATGAGTGATTTGATTGATAAAATCTATAAAGATGCACATATATTATCTTCCTTTAAATTTAAAACTTTAACCTTATAAAATGAAACACATGTTCTTAACATATATTATATTTTAATTTACAAATATATTAACATATATTATATTTTAATTTACAAATATATTAATCTCTTCAAGGCAGGTTGACCCTCAACTAGCACAACTACATCACTGGAATCCACTTTTTCAAACTAAAAGTCCGTATATGAACCATTTTTATTAAAATATTTGTGCTAATTTCTATTTTATTACTTTAGTTTCATTATCCTACCATATACAAAGAATAATAAATAGCTTTATAATGCATAATTTATATTTTTTTCATTCTTATATTAAGGATTTGTCCCATAAAAAAGGGCTTTGTTTAGCTGTTGTATAAGTTGTGGTGTTTTTTTTTAAGAATCTCGCACATAAATTTATAGGAAATTATAATATTGTATTGTTTAAATGAATTCAGTCATTCAAATATAAAGATCCAACATTTTCTAATCAAATTTCAAACAAAATTAAACAAAAAAATTTCAAAAAAAAATCAAAACTTAAAAAGTTTAAATTACAACATTAAAAAAACAAAAACAAACATAATACCTATTTTCTAGGTTGTGAATTTTTCTATCAGTGGGAATCGTCTTGAAGACTTTTGGACAAGTGATAAAACCATCTAAGAGATTAAAATATCTTTTGTAAGCAGATCTTGCCCATTCACAAAGTCCCAGAAAATACCTACTCTATATAGGATTTGCATAAGATTCGCCACCATCACTTGTCGAATTAGTGCCTCCACTATCCGATCGACTATTATTGTCTGCAGAGAAAAGACATCCTTAACGCAAAAAATGTATTACCCACTCGGGGTCCATTCTTCCAGAACGGCACGCAAGTCGCGACAGCTACCTGCAATAACGACGAAGACTTATCTCATGACTCATCACCGGATGAGATTCAAAGAATGATCAAAGAAAAATCGGTCAGAGATGGCCTCGATTTTCTCCGCAGCTTATTCTGTCACATGCTAATTAAACGCTCTACAGGTCTATATAAAGTGCCCTCTACGATACCGCAATATCGATCCATCTTATCCTGCTGCGACTGCCCATGGCTTACATGGAGATATGCAAGTTTTTCGCCATCGGTCTTCTATTGCTTAATCAGCTCCCCATCTCTATAGGTATGCCTGAGCCTTCAGAATCCAAAAATAGTTCAGGAATTTATTTGCTCGCATTGTTTATGAAGATTATGGCCGAATATAACTTTCTGGTGTTTCTATGTTTGTCTGTGCAGGTGCGAACGGCAATCTGTTTGCTGAATACATAGGCGCCTTGTTCGAAAACGTGACATTCTCAAACGTGCCCATCAATCCGGCCGTGGAATTTCATTTCATTTTGTCCTTCGCCATCGATTACACCACCGAATCCGGATCCCCTGTTCCCACAGACGGAAACTTCAACATCTTCTGGGACAACGGCAACCTGAGCCCTGAGGCAGTTGAGGCCATAAAAGCCCAACACCCGAACGTCAAGGTTGCCCTCAGCGTAGGAGGGGATAGCGTAGACAACCAGCCCGCGGAGTTCAAGCCATCGTCGGTGTCTTCCTGGGTAGACAACGCAGTCTCGTCACTGTCGAAAATAATCGAAGAGTACCATCTCGATGGCATCGACATAGACTACGAGCATTTTCAAGCAGACAATGATACATTTGCCGAATGCATTGGGCAGCTGATAACGAGGTTAAAGCAGAACAACGCCATCTCCTTCGCCTCCATCGCTCCCTTCGACGACCAGGAGGTTCAGTCACATTACCTTGCCCTCTGGAACAAATACGGGGATGCGATAGACTACGTTAACTTCCAATTCTATGCCTATGATGCCAGCACCACGATTTCGGAGTTTATCCAATACTACAATACACAGGCGTCTCAGTATAGCGGAGGGAAAATACTGGTTAGTTTTATTACAGAAACCGGCGGTGGAGCAGGTCTATCGCCTGAGAATGGCTTCTTTGATGCGTGTAATATGCTGAAACAGAATGGGGAATTGGAGGGCATCTTTGTGTGGTGTGCAGACAGTTCTAAGTCTAATGACTTCAAATATGACACACAATCTCAAGCTCTACTGGCATCCTGATTTTTACTGATTATCAATCATCATTCGGTCAATAATTGTACGATGGGATGGGATTTCCTGTTTCCATCGATCAAAATATGCCTAAAACTAGGAATGAAATGCTTTGGGCTCTTTGCATTGTAACCGGCTAACTATTTTCATATAGTGGTATATACAATAACTAAATCTCTATTCTCTTTTGGATTGTGCCTTTCTCCGGGATTAATAGATCTATATTTTAAAAATAAATACAAGCACATACAAACATCTCAAGTTTCTGGCAGAAAAATGGAACATTTCTCACTTATATTTTCTGTTCCTGTGCTTCTTTATATGCTCTGTAAATTGGGTATTATTCCCTGTCAGGGTTTTGTCTGTGCTTCTTTATATGCTCTGTAAATTGGGTATTATTCCCTGTCAGGGTTTTGTTACTGTGCTGTTAACTAACCGCCATCTGTTCACAAGATTTATCACAATTTACCTAGTACACAATTTTATTTCCTTTTTTTCTACTTCAAATGAATCATAAGAAAATAGAGCAGAATTGAATATTTCTATTAATTTTTTTTTGGCAAATCCAAAATGGATGATGAACTTTTTTTTTTTTCCACGAAAAAAAAATGCACTTTATATTCCATAAGGATATAAAAATATACAAGTCGACATCTCATTCAGCGGCATACACTCTACAAGGAGGTCGATGCAAAAAGAAAAGATACCCGATCCAATCTACACTGTCCTCACAATCAAAGCAATAGCCAACAAGTCTGCGTGACTGTTACAGTGAAGACAAGTCATCAAAACTGCAAGGAGAAAAAATCCAGTCATATCTTGAGCTTGTAGATTGGACCTTCGTTTCCGTCCTCCCAATAAGAAAATCTAAGATGGTTCATCCGGAGAAGCAAAGCTTGTTTCGAGAGGATGTCTGCCTCGGAGTTTTCCTCTCGGAAAATATGATGGAAAGTGAGCTTGCTGAAAAGAGAGGTAGCTTTCTTGGTCCTATCTTTCCAGCATAAGAGAGATGCCGCATGGAAATCTGACAAACCATTCAGCCAATCGATTATGAGCTTTGAGTCGCCCAGAAGGAGCAAGGAGGCGGAATGACGGCTGGCCAGTAGAAGCGATGCCCAGGCAGCTATGAGTTCCGCCTTGGTGTTGGAACCCTGACTTCCATTCAACGTCCAGCGAATAATAGTGTGTGTGGTAAGTGCTATTATTCCCCCTGCTCCACAAATAGATCCACCAAGTTGTGAGGCCCCATCAAACCAGGCCACCACCCTATCAAGAGGAACTTGAAAAGGATGTCGAACCGGAGGCTTTGGTTTTAAAGAGATGCCATGATTGACTGCCTCTGCCAGAATGTGTGAAGTAATAAAATGGAAGGATGGCTTCTTGTCGTTGAAAATAGCCGCATTTCTGGACAGCCAAATGAGCCAGCAGAGGTGAGAAGGAAGCAGTGTATGAGCTCTGTTATGCTGGATCCAGTTTTGAAAGCAAGCTGTGACATCATTACCTTCCCAAACTGTGGTAATTGATGAACTTTTACTGTATCATTCCTTTTTGTTTAATAATAGAAACCAACTACTTATTAAATTCCCTATTATACTGTAACACTACTATCCCGACCTCCCCCTATCTCAGAATTCGTATCATCACCAAAAGTCAGCAGACAATTTCAGTCAAAAGACAGCAGTGCCGACCGACCAAGCGACGCGATCTCAATGAATTGACTGAGTCTATGGAATGGAAGTAGTGGATGTAATCATACGACCGGAAGAGCATTAAGTAGCAAAACGGCCCACAACGGCCCACCAGGGAATTTCAACGGCTTAGTGGTGGCCTGCACTTTACCACAAACCAAGCTTTCGTTTTCGTTCACAAATTGTAATAATATAAAGCAGAATACAACTACTACTCCATTAATTCGGATGATCTAAGCACTCGTTATAGGATAATCAAATAGTTTACGATCAAAATCTCCACATGATTCGTGTTAGCCGACATGTCCCTCCTCTCAGTTGGCTACACGCCCTGGACCAGTAGGTGCCCCACACGTTATTGACTCTCCTTTTGTGTTTCTATACTGTCTTTTATATCGGGCATACGGATAAGCCGCTCCCTTGACTCCATGGTTCTAGACGTTTTCAACAAATCCATTCGTCCCATGTGCATCTTTATTCAAACATTATATGACAACGACACCGCAAACCAATTCCTTCATTCTCTAGCAAAGAAAAACAACTTTCCAAGTCACATATAAACACTGCAAACCACACCATATCACTGCCACTTAATACATGTACAACCCTAAACAAAATGACGAGTGGGTGCATGGTGTTCCTCATCTTTCCAACTTCTATTCATAATAACTTGCAAGTATTTGACCTATAAAGATGTGCTTAGTTAGACTAAGCAATTACATATACATTTATGAGTACATTCAAAACCTACACACAAAGCCCCTCCCTTGACTCTATGGTTCTAAAAGTTTCTAACAAATTCATTCATACCATGTATACCTTTATTTAAACATTATATGACAACAACACCTCAAACCAATTCCTTCATTCTCTAGCAAAGAAAAACAACTCTCCAAGTCACATATAAATGTTGCAAACCATACCATATCATTGTCACTTAATACATGTACAACCCTAAACAAAATGACAAGTGGGTGCATGGTGTTCCCTCGTCTTTTCAACTTCTATTCATAATAACTTGCAAGTGTTTGACTTATAAAGATGTAGTTAGTTAGACTAAGCGCTTACATATGTATTTATGAGTACATTCAAAACCTACACACAAGGGCATATGCATTTATGAGTACATTCAAAACATGCACATAAGGGCAAGGACAATATAACTTCTCATTAATACATGATATTGATGACTGCAATAAGTTCAAGGAGAAAAGAGTGATTAGGTTTTTGGATATGGTATTGGAGAGTTTAATGATCATTTTTTTTATATTAATTTATATATTTTTAGTTATTATTGGTTTAATAGATTTGGAATATAACATATATCTAGTTACTTTTACACATTTGTTAAGGTGATTAGATACTCTAAATTTTGATATCATATTGTAACACACCTAACATATATAAATTTTGATATCATATTGAAATGTAATCAATATTATAAACATATAATTTATAAACAATTACCATATTGCAACAAAATTAATATTATTTATTTCAAATTTTCTAAATACCCATACACACATGCAGTCATTTTAGCATATTTTAGCATTGCATAAACCATCATTTCTGATTATATATGGAATAATAACACTTGATACAATGTATGAAAATATAGAGGTCTAAATATATAGTCATTTCCTATAGAAATTACGTACATTTTCTTCTTGATTTTGGTCTCTGCCTATAAGGCCATTTACAACAAATTGATTTATATAATAGAGGTAGAATTATACCCTTTTGGTCTTTAAATGAGGGACCTATAGCCCACCAATTTCAACAAGACGAATCCTTTGCAGAAGTTTTCTTTTTATCTTTCTCTTGAACTTATATAGAGAGCTCTATTTGCAGAAAGGCAACTAGACCTCTGTTCCCTAACCATGTACAAGGATCTTTGTCTTCTCCTAGCTAAAAGATTTATATTGACCCTTTGTTCTTGGAATTTCCTGCACACAATAAAACTAGCTAACAAGCAATGGTAAATAATAAGTGGGACTATAGGTTGTTTCTTTGTTGTTGATCATCACTAGGAAAAATGAAGGTCTATGTTTGTTATCTTCAAGCAGAATACAACTTTTTCATTTCACTACTCCATTAATTCGGATGATCTAAGCACTCGTTATATGATAATCAAATAGTTTACGATCAAAATCTCCACATGATTAGTGTTAGCCGACATGTCCCTGCTCTCACTGCTCTCAGTCGGCTACACGCCCTGGACCAGTAGGTGCTCTACACATTATTGACTCTCCTTTTGTGTGTCTATAGTGCCTCTTATATCGAGCATACGGATCATCCCTCCCTTGACTCCATGGTTCTAGACGTTTCCAACAAATCCATTCGTCCCATGTGCACCTTTATTCAAACATTATATGACAGCAACACCGCAAACCAATTCCTTCATTCTATAGCAAAGAAAAACAACTCTTCAAGTCACATATAAACACTGCAAACCACACCATATTACTGTCACTTAATACATGTACAACCCTAAACAAAATGACAAGTGGGTGCGTGGTGTTCCCTCATCTTTCCAACTTCTATTCATAATAACTTGCAAGCAAGTGTTTGACCTATAAAATGTAGTTAGTTAGACTAAGCAATTACATATGCATTTATGAGTACATTCAAAACCTACACACAAGGGCATATGCATTTATGAGTACATTCAAAACATGTACACAAGGGCAAGCACACTATAACTTCTCATTTATACATGATATTGAAAACTGCAATAAGTTTAAAGAGAAAAGTGTGATTAGGTTTCTGGATATGGTATTAGAGAGTCTAATACTCATTTTTTATATTAATTTATATATTTTCAGTTATTATTGGTTTAATAGATTTAGAGTATAACATATATCTAGTTACTTTTACACATTTGTTAAGGTGATTAGATACTCTAAATTTTTGATATCATATTGTAACACACCTAATTATTTAATTGAAATGTAATCAATATTATAAACATATAATTTATAAACAATTACCATATTGCAACAAAATTAATATTATTTATTTCAAATTTACTAAATACCCATACACACATGCAGTCATTTTAGCATTGCATAAACCATCATTTCTGATTATATATGGAATAATAACACTTGATACAATGTATGAAAATATAGAGGTCTAAATATATAGTCATTTCCTATACAAATTACGTACATTTTCTTCTTGATTTTGGTCTCTACCCATAAGGCCATTTACAACAAATTGACATGGTTAGAAATTAATTTATATAATAGAGGTAGAATTATACCCTTCTGGTCTTTAAATGATGGACTTATAGCCCACTAATTTCAACAAGACGAATCCTTTGCAGAAGTTTTCTTTTTATCTTTCTCTTGAACTTGTATAGAGAGCTCTATTTGCAGAAAGGAAACTAGACCTCTGTTCCTCTACCTTGTACAAGGATCTTTGTCTTCTCCTAGCTAAAAGATTTATATTAACCCTTTGTTCTTGGAATTTCCTGCACACAATAAAACTAGCTAACAAGCAATGGTAAATAATAAGTGGGACTATAGGTTGTTTCTTTGTTGTTGATCATCAATAGGAAAAATGAAGGTCTATGTTTATTATCTTCAAGGCTTGGCAATACCATAAGCCAATGCCAATAGTGAAAAACAAATGCATTCAAAGTAGATTAATAAAACTCATGCAAGTCCTCCAAGACTTTATTTGCAAATTCTATAGCCAAGGATGTCTTGAGAGAATTCTTAGCAAACATTAAAGAACCAAGAAAAGGTCACTTGCATAACCAACTAACCAAAGTGATTAAAAAATGTCACACACACACACACACACACACACACACACACACACACACACACACACACACACACATATATATATATATATATAAGTTGGTGGAACTCATGTTCTTTTCCCTTCATACTACTCCATGTATTTCCTTATAATTCCACCTTCATGTCTATAATATGTAAGCAACGATAAAGGTTTTCTTACCTCATTGGAATAGAAAAAGATGACCTCAAAAATATAAACTCTAAAATTGTTTGAAAGCCAAAGTTAGTAGAAACAATCTTTGTGGTAATAACTTAGGAAAATCAACCTCCCATTCTTTCTTTAATTGATGAATTATCTCCCATAGTAACTTGTTAGTATGGTTCATGTACTTTTTTATGACACAAAACAATATTGCTTAGATGAGACACAAATTGAAATGGATCGTGAGGGGATCATCTAGTTTGAATAAGGAAATATAAGCTTTTGAAGGATATTATAGGTTGTCAACTAATCAATAAATGCAAAAATGAATCACTAGCACATATATTAATAGCTTATACTCTGGGAGATATGAATGGAAGAAGGAAAAATTCAATCCATTTGTCATCAACAAACCTCATTATCTTTGTCTTTCTCATCAACCCGAGAATGCAAATGTTCTTGTGGTTTCTAGTGCTATGCTAGAATCTACTTTATCCTTATATGAGTTGATCTACATTTGTTCTCTGCATATTCAAGACTATGTTCCTCTACATAAACAATAATATGTTGCAAATCACTTCAGAAATCCATCTAAAATGGCTATTATGGCCATCCTTTGAACAATGCACAAACAACATAAGTGAATCACTAATGGAATAGAATCCCAATAAAGTTGTTTGTACCTTGTATGGCCACCATAGGTCCACGTATGGTATCAAGGAAGAGAAAAAACCACTTGTAGCTTCAGGGGTACACTAGATGTAGCATACGACCTTCCAAGAGTAGATTGGGTAGCATATGGCCTTAATCCATCTTTCAAGTGTTATGTACAAGAATGCATTTGCTTTCCAATGGTCTCCATATTTGTCCAATTGTTGTCATTCATGAACATAATTAGAATTCTAGAGAACTGATTGCAACAATCAAATTTTGGAAACCATTGGTCTTAGAATCCGAAGTGGAATGGATGGTTGTCATTCCATAGTTGTTGTCATTCATTGAAGATGTATGAATAACATACTTTATGATTGAAAACTCAAAGACAATCCTCTTCATACCTTTGATGAAATTATGGGTTAAAGTTTAAATGTAGGGAAGAAACTCATCCACATAATTAACCCTAAAATAACGAGGAAAAAACTTAATAAGAAACATAGGAGTTATTGGGAAACTTATTTGCATAAGTTTTGAACATTAATTATCAATTTGAGAGTCTGTTAACTTCAAGGTGCAAGCACATGAAATGCAGGATTAAAGCTTATTTCAGCAAACTAAGAATTAACCTTACTTGAACTATTACAATGTGAAATGAAATTATGAACTAGCAAAACAACATAATGGAACTAATCTTATCCAATCTAGGTTGCCAAAACTTACAAAGGTAGAAACTCGGTTGTGATATATCATGCCTTGAATGGCTCAGACAACAATACTCTTATCACTTGTGGAGATTGATGATTGCAAAAGAATATTCATCACATAGACATTGAATTAAATCAAATAGAAAGAATCTAATCTAAATTCTTTCAATCTAAGGTTCACATCCTCAATGGTATACAATTAGGTCACAAAGGGAAATTGTCTCAAAATAATGAAAACAATATTTGTGACAAGACTCAGCTTAACCATGAACTTTAAAAGAATTTATGTGCATCTAAGAAAAAAAAATTCAAACACTTAAAGAATGCTAAAGTCCTCAAATTATTACCCACAGTTTCTTTGGTCTAAAGTTAGGTTATAGGATGAAATTTGCTTCCCCCAATAATGATCTATGATTGTCACAATTCATTGGTAAAAATTTTGATTGTAAAGTGTAGTGATATTTACAATGGTACTTTGAAAATTATGCAATTTTAAATGACTCAGCAGAGAGAGACTTCCTAGAACAATATCTTGCTAAACTGTGAGAAAATATTGTGAAGAGGATGCAAGATAATTCTAATCAAAATCATAAAGAATCTAACTTCAATGCAAAGCAATTCTAAGCTCTTTAACCCACATTTTTCATAGTCTTCAATGGTTGAGAAACAAGTTGTAGAAGGAATGTGTCATAACAATTTATGACTTCACAACAATACCCCCTTTTGACTTATGCAATTTATGGATTCAAGAGAATATATCACAATTTATTCCAATATTGTTTTAAAGAGGAAAATTTTTGCAATTAACATTAAAGTAAAAAAGTTGTTTAAAAGAAATGAAAACAATAAAGTATTTACCAACATACCAAATTGAAGAAGCAAAAAATAAAGACTATGTACAATAATATATATACAATAATATAATTGACCATTACAAAGGGGCCCTTCCAAGATTTGGTACATGCACATAACATCAAACTAGATGGAGGAAACCAAAACCTTTGTATTAACCATAAAAGTTCAGCTACAATATGTTCATAAACTTCTCAAATTCAAATTCCCACTTTGACTTGAAGTTTGGGCACATTTATACATGAGAAAGTGTAACTAATATAGCCTAGAAGTCCTCTTGGATGGTTAGTATATCTGAACGACCTCCTTAGGATGTTGGATCGACCCTTAGATGAGATGTTTTCTCCATAAATTGTGAGGAAACCCAATTATGTTTTTGTTGTTATTTTTTTACTTATAACCGCCACGTGTTTGACCAGCATTGACCATCAACCTTTGAGAATTTTCCCATGCTCCAAAAGAACGTGAACCATGGTATAAATGATGGAAACAAAAATAGAATTCATGAGAGCAGAGACATGAAATACACACAAAAAAAATAGTTTGTATATTGCACACAATGAACATAGATACATTACACTTAAACAAGTGTTGTGAGATCCAACTTATTCCACTCTTGGAAGGGAGAGGTTGAGAGAATCTCTCAACATCCTCCAGCTAACCAAATCCAATCCCTGAACTCTAGTAGTGGCATTAATTAGGCATTATCTCTAAAACCCCCCATTAATGACTACAGTACAAAAACTTCACAAATTACATAAAAGAAAAGGTTACAACACTTTAACTTTCATCTGCCTGGCCTTCATCAGCTCCTACACTCACTCTGATGCCTCCGTACTGCTCTCTTTCTCTTTCTCTTCTTTGAGCTTACCCTTCAACTCATTTAAAGCATAAACGCTTCAGACCATCATTCATGAACTTGCACAATAGATAATATTGACAAACTTGGCTCATCGGGGCTTCCATGAGAAAAGTTGTCAAGTAATGAATCATCCTATGGACATACCTCCATCTGTCAGATATTTCGCTTTCGGCTATCCGTCAGTTTGTAGAAAGGCAGTCTAGGTATGGAATGTTATCAAAAATCAATTATACAAGGTGACTTCGAATAAGAACAGTTGTTCTTGAAGCCAGGGTTGTTGTAAATCCTAACCTTGTGCAATATCTACTGCAAATAGATATTCAGAAAAGAACAGAAAAGATACAATGGCAAATACAAACATTACACAGAGATTTTTCCCCTGGAAACCCAAACTGGGAAAACCAACATATTCTATATTCATTCATTTTTTTACATTGTTTACAATACAATATACATATAGGAGCCAACGACATTCAAAAACCTAACCCAATGACCTGGATTAGTCCAAAACCCTAATTCCTTAACCGAAAATAGAAAACCATCGGCAAAAACCATGTGTCGAAAAACCACCTAAATACATGACACATTTCCCGAGGTAGGTATCACGTTTCCCGAGGCAGAATATAACACATACCCAACATTCTCTCACTTTTTGTTTTCTTTACATACAGGGGGTTACAGGGTTACATAGTAAAAAATCCAGGGCAGCAATGCCCATGGATCCTCTACACCAAGAGAACTTCTTAGTGCTCACAGATTTTGTTAATGAGTCTGCAACATTCTTCAAAGTCTCCACCTTCATCAGTGATACTTTCTTTTCTTCAATCATGTCTCTCACAAAGTGATATTGAACATCAATGTGCTTTGTCTTTGAATGATGAGCAGGGTTCTTCGCCAGAAAAATTGCACTCTGACTGTCACACTTTATCCTTACAGCTTGTTGTACCAACCCAATACCTGAACACAATCTTTGTAACCATATTGCTTCCTTACTTGCATGAGTGGTTGCCATGTATTCAGATTCTATAGTTGAAAGTGCCACTACAGCCTGTCTTTGGTTCATCTAACTTATTGCTCCTCCAAATAAGTTAAACACATACCCGCTTGTAGATCTCCTACAATCCAAATCTCCAGCCCAGTGTGCATCCACAAAACCATGTATATCGACCACTCTATCCAATCTCGGTCTTCCTTCATAGCACAATACATAGCTAGCAGTGCCACGCAAATACCTGAAAACCCTTTTTACTGTTGTCCAATGCTCCTTCCCTGGTTTTGACATATACCTGCTCAAAACTCCCACTGCATGTGCAATGTTCGGTCTAGTACATACCATTTCATACATCAAACTGCCAACTGCACTTGCATATGGAACATGAGACATGTCCTCCTCTTCTTCATGTGTCTTGGGACACCGATCTGCAGATAACTTTACACCAACAGGAATAGGAACCTTGACTGGTTTACATTCCTGCATATTAAACCTCTACAATATTGTCTCGACATATTTTCTCTGATTTAGCCAGAGTTTTCTCCTTTTTCGATCTCTTTTCATTTCCATGCCCAAAATGAAATTTGAAGCACCAAGATCCTTCATGTCGAATTTAGAGGACAATTGAGTTTTCACATCCTGGATAATCTCCTTGTTGTTTCCTATCAGCAACATGTCATCCACATACAAGACCAAATAAATCAA
>ML802517.1:117637-129298 GCA_009831015.1 Picea engelmannii | reverse complement strand
ACAGGGATATGTTGATTCAGATATGGCAGGTGATAAAGACAGCAGGAGGAGCACCACAGGGTATGTTTTTACTATAGGTGGAACAGTAGTAAGTTGGATTTCAAAACTGCAAAAGGTTTTTGCACTTTCAACAACAGAGGCAGCGTATGTTGCTGCTACAGAGGCTAGTAAAGAGATGATTTGGTTACAAAGGTTTATGGAGGAATTGGGAAAGAAGCGGGAGAACAGCAGGTTGTACTGTGATAGTCAGAGTGCCATTCACCTTACAAAGAACTCAGCCTTCCATTCAAAGACTAAGCATATACAATTGAGGTACCACTTCATACGATCCACCTTGGAAGATGGACAATTGAAGCTGGAAAAGATACACACTAGCCAGAATCCTGTAGACATGTTAACAAAGGGAGTAACCAGGGAGAAACTGATTTCTTGCTCAGTTTCATTCGGTCTTCAAGAATGAAGATGAAGATGAGAAATTTGCCAGGTCCAAGAAGGTTCAGAGTCCAGCATATACAACAGCGGTGGAGTTGTTGAGATCAGTCTCCAAGTGGGAGATTGTTGGTTGTGGAGCCTGATTATCTTCTTGATTCAGAGGTCCTTGCTTTCAGTCGTGTTTACACCCCAGAAGTATGTACACTCTTCCACGCGGGGGACTGCAGAGGGGGGGTACCCCCTCTGCAGGGTCCGGGGGGGCTATCCCCCCGACTAGGGGGTCTGGGAGCAAGCGGGCCCCCTGCGGGGGTTCGGGGGCGAAGCCCCCGAAGCAAAAATTGCCTTGTAAAATTATATTGTAATTTCAGTGTAAATCTGGATCGTTCATTATAAGGTCGTAGATCTAACGGTAGAGATTATGTTAGGGTTTTTTGCCCTAGAAGGCAACCCTCTTTTATGAGGGAAATGTATTGCGGCTATTGTTGATGGTGAATATTGTATTCTGAGAGAGGAGACTGTGAGAGAAAGAAGAGGAAGTTGCAGCGGGTTTTGCTGTAGGTTGTATCCCTTCATTTGCTGGATAATAATAAAGGAAGGACCTAGCAATTTCTCTAGTGGACGTAGCCCACACTGGGTGAACCACGTAAATCTGTGTCTCTCTTGTATTGTGTATCTTCTGTGTTTTGTTTCTGCATTTGTTTTATTTTATTGCTCCGCGGTCCTGTTTTTCTAACATAACCCGACACCACTGAGCATGCACCTTGCTTTTTCCATCAGCATCATGTTCATCCTTTCTGCAACTCCATTCTGCTGAGGTGTTTATGGAGTAGTCTTCTGCCTTGCTATACCACACTTCTTACATAATTCTTCAAATTCATTCCCGCAGAACTCTCCGCCATTATCTGTCCTCAACAACTTAATTTATTTCTTTGTTTGATTCTCAACAAGAGCCTTAAACTCTTTAAACCTATCAAAGACTTCATATTTCTTCCTGAAGAAATATATCCAAGTTTTCCTCGAGAAGTCATCTATAAATGAGACATAGTACACAGATTTTCCCAATGATGGGACCGACACAGGTCCAAAAACATCACTGTGAACTAGTTGTAAAATTCCTTCTGCCCTCGTTGCACCAGAGGGGAATCTTACCCAATTCTGCTTCCCATATAGACAATGTTCACATAAATAAAAAACCAGAGAGAAGTTAGACATACCTTCAACCATTCCTTTACCATGTAGTAGTCAAAGACCCTTCTCTCTGATATGCCCCAGTCTTTGATGCCACAACATAACCTTTTCTCCAGAGACTGTAGGAGTTCTTTCTTCTTCAACTCCAATATCAGGAACAATTGAGCTATTACACCCATCACTAATAGTGCTTCCTAGCAGCTTATACAGAGTTCCAAACCTAACTCCCTTCATCAACACCATTTCTCCTCGAACCATCATGTAAGTTCCCTTTTCAAAAAATGTTTTTACCCCTGCATCTTCCATTTTTCTTACAGAAATAAAATTTCTAGGCATACCTGGGATGTGTAGAACACTAGGTAGTGTTCTAATCCTTCCATATATGAGCCTCAACTTGACCCTTCCTCTTCCTATGATTCTGGTTGTCGAATCATTACCTAAGAAAACATTACCTCCATCATACTTTTCATATTCGCAGAACCACTCCCTGTGGGGAGTCATATGAAAGGATGCACCAGATTCAATCAACCATGCCTCATGATCTGCATGTGTGCTTGAAGTGGCCAAGTACACAACCCCTCCTTCTTCCTTAGAGGTATTTTCTTTTGTAGAAGAAGATTCTTCAAATCCCTTCTTTTTCTCAACTTTGGATCTACACTACTTCTTGTAGTGCCCTTCTTTTCCACACCTCCAACATACCCTTACAAACTTTCTTGGAGATTTAGATCTACCCTTAGACTTAGATCTCCCACTTGAGAAATTAGATCTATTTCTTTCCTGGGAATGTCCTCTTGCAAATAATGTGTATGTGCTATGTCCTTCCATATTCTTCTGTCTCATCTCCTCCGACAACAAGGATAAGACCACTTCTTCAAACTTCAAAGAAGTTGTATTACTACCTATGGCCACAACTAGAATATCCCACGAGTCTGGTAAAGAACACAACAAACTGATACATTTATCTTCATATGAAATTTTAATCTCAACAGATACTAACTGACTTACCACGGTATTGAAGGCGTTCAAATGATTTGCCACCGAGTCTCCATCTCTCATCCTCAAGTTATACAACTTCTTTCTCAGGAATAGTTTATTTACCAGGGACTTAGACTGATACAACTTCCCCAACTTTTCCCATCAATCCTTGGCTGTAGCTTCCTCTGACACATTCAGTAATACTAAATTGGAGAGACACAGTCGGATTGTGCTCTTACCCCTTTCCTTTTTCTAGAATAGTTTGAGAGATGACTCTTGCAGTTCTTCATCACTCTCTGATTCTGATAAGTCATCCAAGTTAGCAATGTTTACAATTTCTTTGCCATTAAGAAGATCCCTAGCACGAGTTCTACAATTCCAGGCTATATGTCCAATCTTGTGACAATAGAAACATTTTGTTGAACCCTTGGTTCTTCTCATCTTCCCTTTTGAAAATAGTGCAATTTCATGCTGACCACCTATAAGTGAGTCTTCAGAATATGACCTTTTTTCTTCAGATAATAATGATGCTACCATTCCTTCGAATGTTTGTGAGGGTAATTGACATAATGTGAATACAACATTGCTATATTTAGAAGATAGGCTATTCAATAGAATTGCTTTAGCATCTTCTAGATCTACCTCGGTACCTGTATCAGTTAATTGCTTAAAGAGAGACATTAACTCGTTTATATGAGTAGAAAGACGGGTCTCATCATGCATTTTGAGCCTAAAAAGTTGCAGCTTTAAATAAAACTTTGCATTAAGTGTCTTTTCCCCAAATAATTTACTTAATTGCTCCCAAATTACTTTAGATGATTTTTCCAAATCAATCAAATGCAATTGTGTGTCTGAAAGAGCCAAACCAATAATAGCTTTAGCCTTTTCTTCCTTCTTTTCCCATTCAACCAGAAGTCTGGGATCACTAGGAGCCTTTTTAGTGCCTTTTACTATGCTCCACACACCTCTATTCATTAGATGCATTTGAATTTTAACTTTCCATGTGTGGAAATTGAAACCATTAAATTTCTCCATAGGTATAGAATCCATTTTACCTCACAAAAATTTGCCTTGCAAAAATCTCGTTTCCACAGATGCAGATGTCTTCAGCTCTACTCAAACTTCTTGGCGGTTGTTCCTACGTCCTTCAACACCATGGGCTATTCTTTCACGAATTATGCAGCAACTCTCTCTGACGTCTTAGCATAAAAGAAAATACTTCAGAACCACGACTCCAATCTATAATTGCTTGTTTCAAGCAGCGATGGCATCTCCAAGTGGCACAACAATCATGGAAACACAACAATTAATTCAACATCACAGAAACACAACAATTCTGCAAACAATGGTTCAATTCCCTCCTAGACAGCGCAACAATCCCAATAGAAAACGACTTATGTTGAAAGATCTCAATCTACGCAGATATTTCACCTCTTGCAACAATGAATCTCATGGAACAACAAGTGGCATTGTTCAGTCTTCATTGGTGATCCCTCATCTCTGATACCAAAATAGAATTCATGTGAGCAGAGACATGAAATACACACACACAAAATAGTTTGTATATTGCACACAATGAACAGAGATACATCACACTTAAATAAGTTTTGTGAGATCCAACTTATTCCACTCTTGGAGGGAGAGGTTGAGAGAATCTCTCAACATCCTCCAGCGAACCAAATCCAATCTATGAACTCTAGTAGTGGTATTAATTAGGCATTATCTCTAACAAACAAAACCTATACTTTCATTTTCTTAAATTCGCCCTGCAAATATGCAAAGCTCGAAGCAATTACAAGAAAAATTCACTTCTGGTAATAACGCTAATAAAAATTCAAGATTTTGACAATTTTTCTTATTAAATAGAAAATAGAGACAAAGCTAACAATTTACCTTTCATGTCCCTTATTGATCCTGAGTTTAGTGAAAATAGGTATGGAACACCAAAAATGGAGGAAATGAGTGGTAAAAATAAGGTGTGCATGATAGTTTTTATCACAAAAAGGTGAACCCAACATCTCCCCCAGATTGAAGCAGTTGCATGTCCCTTATGCGAAAACAATATTTTAGAGATTGACCTTCTTCTCGTTTCAAAGTGCCTCTGCCTCCAACAAAACATGCACTGTAGATGGCTTATCAATCTTTTTCTTTAACCTCTGAGATGGAGTTTTGGCCTCTGTATTCTAATCTTTAGTTCTTGTTGCATTTCTCAATTGATATCGTTTAGTGGGTTGTCTTGTCTTTTTAACCCGTTCATAAGTGACTATTGCATGTTTTTCATTGAGATTCTTCAATTCTTCTTTTAGTTGGTCATTCCAATGAGTGTATTGTTCTTTTTGAGTATTTCATTTTCATTTTTGATGTAGGAATCCATAATTTCCAATCTCTCTATTTCATCCTTTAGTTTTTGTACCTCTTTCTTTTTTTAATTTGTATTTTGTCATCAAGGTAAAGAGTGGTATTTCATCCTCTTGCCTTGTTGCTTGTGATGTTCATTTGACATTGTCCATAATGGAAGGTACTTTGTTGACTGATGATGATTGTCCTTCTTCTTTCTCCAAGCTTCCTATGTACTTATATTGGGAAGATGCAGTCCATACAACTATATATATCCTCAACTAAATTCCTACAAAAATGGTAAAAAAATCTACTCCTTATGTAGCTTGGTTTTATAAAAAACCAATTGTTTCTCATCTGAAAAATTTTGGGTCTACATGCTTTGTTCACATTCCTGCATGACAAAGACAAAAATTAGATGGAAAATATGTGAAATGTATTTTCATTGGATATTCAAAAGAAAGAAAGGATTACAATTGTTATGATCCACTTACTAATAAGTTTTATGTTAGTAGAGTTGTGATCTTTGATGAAGGGGGGAGTTTATCTCAAGAATGAATGAGAGGATAAAGTGATTACTCCACATATTGAAAATTTAATCTTTGATAACAATGATCAATCTTTGCAGCCCTCTACTATAGAAATACAGGCTCACCTTCAAGGAGTTCTCCATCAAAGACATATTCATCTTCTCCGATAACAAGATCTCATGTTGATACAAAAGCAACACCTCCATCTAGTCCTCCTAGAAAAACAAGAAGTTTGAAGTAGATACATGAGACATCTAGGTATGTTGGTGATAATTTTGCTCTTTTTTCTTCTATCCATCTTGAACCTTTTAAATTTAAATAACCTTGCATAGATGAGACATGGCTGAAAACCATGGAGGATGAGTTGTCACAAATTGAGAAAAATGATACATGTGGAGTTAGTTAAACTTCCTCATGGAAAATCCACTATTGAAGTAAAGTGGATTTACAAGATAAAATTTAATGTGGATGGAAGTATTTCAAAGTATAAGGAACTTTTAGTTGCAAAAGGATATGTACAACAAGAAGTAATTGACTATGAGGAAACATTTGATCCTGTAGCAAGACTTGAAACTGTAAGAACATTTATTTCCATTGCATCTAAGTTAAACTTAACAATTTATTAGAAGGATGTTATATTTGCTTTCTTAAATGGATATTTGAAGGAAGAAGTTTATGTTGAATGGTCTCAAGGTTTCATTGCTAAAGGTAAATAAGATAAGTTTAATAGGATTAAAAATGATCTTTATGGTCTTAAACAAGCCTCTAAAGCTTGGTACTCTAAAATTGATAACTATGTTCATGATCATGGCTTTGATAAATGTTTTTCTGAGAGTGTCGTGTACAAAAAGGTTTTGGGATCATATTTCATCATTCTTTGTTGCTTTAGTGGAAACCTCGAAATACCGCTGACCTAAATAACCTGACATGTTTTAGTGGAAATCTCGAAAGACCAATGAACTGAATAACCTAACATGCTTTAGTGGCAGCCTTGAAAGACCGACGACCTGAATAACTCAAATCTACCTTCCCAATTCCCAATTGATGGATAGATGGATGCGAGCATCCTTGAAGGAATCCAACAAACGTGGGTAATTCAAATGAATATATTAGAGGGGTTTGTTGCTTATATCAATTCCTTTTGTTCTGTTGGAAGGAAAATTACTTCTCCATTCTCGACGGGGACAAAAAAAACCAGCAAGCCCAGGGGTACTACTAATCCTAACAAAGTGAAGATGTGGGGTTACCTCCCTTTTATTTCAAAACGTGAAAACACATGGCCCTAAAAATAAGTATAATATCATATGCATCATCTTTGGATACAATCCCCATGCTTTTCGTTGGTATAGTGGAAGCTCTAGATGTCACTTATATGGATGTCACTCGTAGCACCCAGACTGCACTTAACCCAATAAACAAATAATTTTGTGAGATGCAAGGAATTGAACCCTCACTGGAACAAAAGAAAATGTGCCCAAAACAACACCCAGGAAAAAACTTGCATAGACCAAAGCAGAGAACCTACATGAATCGGGGACAAATTGTTCTCATAGAAATTGACACAAAACCAATTTACACCCTCCTTACAGAACTTGGCATCACAGATGTCGTTATCTATTATTTTCCAGTTATCGACATTTTAGACCCGTTTCTACAGCCAATGTGAGTCATCTCTCAGACGATACTCGATGTATTCCTTGCTCGATGCCATCTTCCCCACCCCTTTTCTGTCACCAGAAACACAAAGTTCCTAAAAAAACAATATGATTATGAGTAGGAGCATCACAAACTAATAGATCCAGAGCAAGCACGAAACCATGAAGCAAGCACCTATGAATCTGGCCAAAGAAACCAACATTACGAAAAGCCCGAGAATTACAAAAATCTCAGATAGGAACTTCTTGCACTTTGTACCATGCCTCGTTTCCAGCCACATGCCGACTTGACTCATTAACTCCTTGCAGAGGTAGGCGTACTAACCATCACTATCCCCCCATCCTGGGGTGGTATAAAGCCATTCTATATGCATAGACAGTTTGGCCTAACTTACTGAGTACAACAACAAAGGGAAAGGGGAAGGCAAAAACATCTTGTCATCACTGAACAAGAATAGAGGTAACATACGATATGTGGTTGGGCCTCTCAATGCAACATAGTTGCGATGTAAACAGTGGAGGCCCCAACCAACAAGCTAGCTATTAATTTATTTAGTTAAACGTGTACGAGTGCTACTAGAACCATCTTCTTGTGGCTTCATCGATGCATTGAATTTCATAAAAATAGTCCTCGTAAAGATATTATAGTATGCACCTACCGCCACAGGGTCCTCCCTCAGTGAACCTGTGACATAGCACCTTCGTTCGTAGGATATTAAAGAATACCCCTACTTTCACTAGATATTGATAAATACCTCCAAAAATCATTTTGTTGAACCCCCCTCCCAATATATCTTTTCATTAAAAGAAACTCATATTTTCACTAGATGCCTCTTTCTGTACCCCCAATACCTATAAACCCCTCGATATTCCACATCCCCCCCCAATACCTACAATATATTGACTTTATTTTTCATAATTTACAAACCCCCTTTATGAATGAACACAACAATATATTGGTCAAGAAGGTGAATCCCTCGTTCCTACCGTGTGTTCCTCTTAGTATTATAAGCTACCACATGGTTTCCATAGAGTGATCTCCTTTATTTCTATTGTTTTAAATCTTGAAGAACTCATGTGAAATCAAACCATTCTTTGTCTTGTTGTTTACCTTGATTTTTTCCAGTCAATATGTGCATCAATGCCCTGTGAATGTCCATAATTTTTTTGTCTACACTATGTAACACGGTCAGTGATGCAAATTGGGCTTGCTTTACCAATTACGGCTCTGAATGATCATATCGAGATTGCTTTACCAAGACTTTTCTATTTTGACGAAAGCACCTATTTGCAGATGCCAGGAGCTTAATAGCTTAATATCATATTGTTGATTCACCTCTAATGGTTTGTGCTTCCTACTCTTCTTTATATGTAGATATGGTAATTCAAAGAATAACATCTTTTTTTACATCTAGTGCTTCTAATTTTTACACCCTCTTAATTTCTAAAGGTCACAAAATTATTATGTTTCCATGTAAATTTAACTTTATTTCTATTTTATGTTGTTCAATCTTGATTCTATTGATCATTAGTAGAAAAAGAAAAATAATTCCTTTTATTTGTAACTTTAGAAATACCTTGACAATAACTCTCATTTTTCTTTCCATATAAATTTTGAAAAAAGTGCTATCTATAATGACAGAGCACGCAAATTCATTAGAAGTTAAAAACTGCAGTAGTACAAAACTCTTTGATGGATCCCTAACCCAAAATCCCAAGTTCTCCTAAAATTGGAACTCCAAAGTGAACCTCTCAATCCATGTTGTGACCATGTATTTCACATTAAATGGTGCTTCTGTACTCTTTCATGAAGGGGAATAAGTGCACCCATTTTATGATTTTTTTAAAGATAGAATTATATGGAGAGGGGCCTTATATAAAGGCTATAAGGCATGGAGGAGGAAGTATTAAAGCACAACGAAGTAGTATTATGGGATATGCCACTGATATTAATAATGGGTAATTACAATGTCATCACAATTTTTATAGGGTTGCTTAGATATTCCACACAGAGTTAATTAAATGTGAGTGAAATTGGAAAAAAAATAAACTATAGTGAAAATATAAAATATTTAATATGCATAAAATTAATAGCTTAGCATCAAATCACAATCAATTTCAACACTATTACTCAACAATATGTTATAATGATTTTCCAAAATTTCTTATTGTAGTTTTTGTAATCTATACTGTATATTCTCATAATTTTCAGTTTTAATAATACTTGTTAACATAATATGATTTAGTATATATAACTATATTTAAAAAAAAATCCACTTTAATTATAAAAAAAAATTAAAATATTAAAAAACACTGTAATAACAATAGATCAGACCATTTGATTTCAGTCATCAAAGTATTTTTCAGTGTAAATAATTCACTGGAGCAATTACTACTTGGTAATTGTAAGGATTTGCTTTGTTTTGTTTGTTTTGTTTGACGACAGGGAAAACGTGTAGTTGCTTCTACAGGGTTGTATATATAATAATAACAAACAATTTCATTTATACATTAAAAATAATTAATTTTTTAAAAATTTAATTTTTTAATTAAATTTATTATTTAATTTTATTTAAATATTTTATTTTTAATTTATATTTTATTTTATTTTTAATCAAATTTATTATTTTATTATTTGATTTAATTTTTGATTTATTGTTTTTTAATGGAAAAAAATTAACATAATAACATTAATATATTTTGCTAAGAAGATTAATATATTTTGCTAAGATGGAAATATATTTTGCTAAGAAAATTAATATATTTTGCTAAGGTGGAGTTATTAATCATAAAAATAAGATTTTGCTATTAAAATTACTTCAATTATCATAATAAAAGTAAGGCATCACTAAGACATCTTTGTCATCCACCTTATCTAATTATTCTCTATTCAAATTAGCAAAGAGTCACCTATTTGACAGGCTTGACATAATATATACTCAATATAATATAAAAACTTTGACATAATATATACTCAATATAATATAAAAGCTTATAGATAAAAAAAAAATAACCACAATGGTGACACTTATTCTTAATGAAAACATAATTAAAAAAAAAAAAAAAAATCAAATCTCAACTTATGTAATGAATACTTCCCAAAAATAATATCAAATCTCAACATAGGATATGTAATGAAATTTAATAATATATGATCACTCTTGAAGTGATATGAATTAGCTTCTTGTTGATGGTACTAGTGCATGTAACAAATTACTGTGAACCTTTCCAGAAATGCAGAGAAACGTATACAGCTAAAATATTAACTGATAAAAACATGTACATGAATAAGTGAGCTCGAATCTCAATTATGACTGGAAAATTGTGTATTTGTCACGTATGGCGGTGCTATTGATTAAGACGTGCCTGCTGACTCCTCACGCCTTATCTTTGCTTCGTCGCGCCTTCTCTCAGGTAGCCAACTGCCCCTCCGTTCACATATCAATGCCATGCAGGTCCTCCGTAGTACTGAAGCTTTCTTCATGGAAACCAGAAAATGGAAGGGCTTCAGGATGAAGCACCGATATCATCAGAACTCAAAGTTGTCTCCCCAAGAGCTCATGTCGGGCACTGTGTTTGAGTAAACAATGTAAAGTGCGTGTATTGCACTAGGTTAGCCAGTTGTTGGCTACCTTAATGCAACTTGTCCGAACAATCATACTGAATCGCAACTTGTCTGAGTCAAGTAGTGGGTTGAGCCAGAGTATAAAATTGTCTGGGTAGTTAATCGCCAGTTGTCAATGAATCATAAGAAAATAGTGTATAATTACGCCTAAAGGGTACACCTATTGATGATAATGGGCACAATTAATGATCTTTTAATCTTATTTAGCCTTAAACCCTAATCTGATGGCTATACATTGAAAATACTGACATATTCACAAACAAATTACAGATTACCACAAAAGTTTTATGGCAAGTGTTCTCAACCGCTACCTTTCGGCGTTCTCAGCCGCAAGTTAGCGGCTGTGCTAGTTGAATATTACTATTAACTTCTGAACTTTTTTTGGCAGATCCAAAATGGATGATGAACTTTTACTGTATCATGCCTTTTTGTTTAATAATAAAAACCAACTACTTATTAAATTCCCTATGATACTGTAAAACTACTATCCCGACCTCCCCTATCTCAGAATTCGTATCAGCAGACAATTTCAGTCAAAAGACAGCAGTACCAACCAACCAAGCGGCAATTGACTAGACCTTGGAATGGAAGTAGTAGTGGATGTAATCATACTACCAGAAGAGCATTAAGTAGCAAAACGGCCCACCAGAGAATTTCAACGGCTTAGTGGTGGCCAGCACTTTACCACAATCAAAGCTTTCGTTTTCGTTGACAAATTGTAATAATTTCAAGCAGAATACAAACTTTTTTCATTTTAAGACTCGATTAATTCGGAAGATCTAAACACTCGTTATTTGATAACGAAATAGTTTACTATCAAAATCTCCACATGATTCGTTGCCACGCCTCAGGGAGAAAGGATCAAAAACTGCCACTTTTATCCCTTGTGGATAGGACCCCACCCGCTGACCGACTTGTT
>ML802517.1:85875-117586 GCA_009831015.1 Picea engelmannii | reverse complement strand
CGACTTGTCTATGGTTGTGAGTGTTAGCCGACATGTACCTGCTCCCCGTCGGCTACACGCCCTCCACCAGTAGGTGCCCCACACGTTATTGACTCTAACATGCACCTGCTCTCCGTCGGCTACACTCCCTCCACCAGTAGGTGCCCCACACGTTATTGACTCCATGGTCAATACGCCTTATATGGAGCATACGATACGCCCTCCCTTGTCAATGACAACTCCATGGTCAACCATAAAAGGAGAAAGGGAAATGGGCTCGACGTTTCCAACCAGTCCATTCGTGCCATGTACACCTTCATTCAAACACTATATGTACATCACACTTAAATAAGTGTTGTGAGATCCAAGTTATTCCACTCTTGAGAGAAAGGTTGAGAGAATCTTTCAACATCCTCCAACAAATCCAATCCAATCCCTAAACTCTAGTAGTGGCATTAATTAGGCATTATCTCTAACACCCCCCATTAATGTCTACATTACAAAACTTCACAAATTACATAACAGAAAAGGTTACAACACTTTCTCTGGCATGATCCTCATCAACGCATACACCCACTTTGACGCCTCTGGATTCCACTCTTTCTCTTCCTCTTCCTCGAGCTTTCCTTTCAACTCATTTAAAGTATAAATGTTTCAGATCATCATTCTTGCACTTTTACGATTAACAATTTTGACAATCTCGGCTCACCGGGGCTTCTATGAGAAAATATGTCAATTATTGATGCATTCTATGAACATGTCTCCATCTGTCGAATTTCTGCTTGGCTATCTATCAGTGTCTAGAAGAGCAGTTTGGATACATAATGTTCTCAACATTCAAGTATACAAGGTGACTTTGAATAAGAACAATTGTTCTTGAAACCGGGGCTCCAACTTATATCAAGATACAAGAGTTCCTACTTTCTTTTACATAAACACGTACACAAAAACTTTAAACACACCACACATATATAAAAATATATATAGAAGTAGAAAACCAAATAGATCTTCTACGGTGGCTTCCACAAGTAGCATTCTTTTTGCGTGCTATTCTTCACACGTGACATTGCAAAGATGCAAATTGAATACACATCAGCTAATTCATCTTTTATGCAGCAATAAGTCATCTCACGGCTCAATTGTGGTTTCGAGGCAGCAATTGCTCCAACAATGATACTCCCCTCTCACAGTAGCGTTGACGGCTCAATGTATTGGGACGACATCTCCACGGATCTACAGTGATGTCACAATGTGTATAGTGTGCAGGTCATTGACATGCTTCTTGATGGATCCTCCCTCACTTGCAACGACAGTGCCTTCTCCACTAGTTTATTTTCTTGTACGCAGATCTATCTCATATGGACGCTCTCTCATCGTGCAGATCTATTCCTCTTTGTCACTTCCCTTTACTGGCTCTGTGATTTCTTTGTTTGATAGCACTCCTCCTTCAAGAATATGAACAGGGACCTTTCGGCTCCTCTCAAATAGCAGTCGGCTCCTCTTCACAGCGATTTGCACATCAGAATATCTCCTTTCAGAGCTCGTAGATGGCATTGCACAGACTTCTCTTTACCGACAATTCCTTCAGCGATTTCTGCGTAGGGTCTCTTTTACACAGTAGATCACACACAACATCTCCCATGACAACTGGATGGATCACACACAGCTCACATGTCTATTACGAGGCTCTGATAATAATTTAGAAATTAGGAGAGCATAGATATTGCAGAGATACACAAAATGATAGTTTATATTCACACATTACACATAAATACATCACACTTAAATAAGTGTTGTGAGATCCAACTTATTCCACTCTGGGAGGGAGAGGTTGAGAGAATCTCTCAACATCTTCCAACAAACCCAATCCAATCCCTAAACTCTAGTAGTGGCATTAATTAGGCATTATCTCTAACAAAAACAACTCTCCAACTCGCATATAAACGTTCCAAATCATACCATATCACTATCACTTAATAAATGTACAACCCTAAACAAAATGACAAGTGGGTGAGTGGTGTTCCCTCATATTTCCAACTTCTATTCATAACAACTTGCAAGTGTTTGACCCATAGATATGTAGTTAGTTAGACAAGCAATTACATATGCATTTATGAGTAAAGTGTGATTAGGTTTTTGGATATGGTATGTACTCATTTTCTATATTAATTTATATATTTTTAGTTATTATTGGTTTAATCAATTTGGAGTATAACATATATCTAGTTACCTTTATATATTTGTTAAGGTGATGAGGTACTCTAAATCTTTGATACCATATTGTAACACACCTAATTGTTTAATTGAAATGTAATCAATAGTATAAACATATAATTTATAAACAATTATCATATTGCAACAAAATTAACATTACCTATTTCAAATTTACTAAATACCCATATACACATGCACCCATTTTAACATTGCATAAACCATCATTTCTAATTATATATGGAATAATAACAATCGATACAATGTATGAAAATAGAGAGGTTCACATATATAGTCATTTCCTATACAAATTACCTATATTTTATCTTTGATTTTGGTCTCTACCCACAAAGCCAGTTACAACAAATTGACATGGTTAGTAATTAATTTACATAATAGAGGAAGAATTATACCCTTTTGGTCTTTAAATGAGGGACCTATAGCCCACTAATTTCAACAACACGAATCCTTTGTGGAAGTTTTATTTTTGTCTTTCTCTCGAACTTGTATAGAGAGCTCTATCTGCAGAAAGGCCACTAGGCCTATGTTCCTCTTCCCTGTACAAGGATCTTTGTCTTCTCCTAGATACAAGACTTATATTGACCCTTTGTTCTTAGACTTTCCTACACACAATAAAACTAGCTAACAAGCAATGGTAAATAATAAATGGGACTGTAGGTTGTTTCTTTGGTGTTGATCATCAATAGGAAAAATGAAGGTCTTTGTTTGTTATCTTCAAGGCTTGGCAATACCATAAGCCAATGCCAATAGTGGAAGACAAATGCTTTCAAAGCAGATTAAAAAATTCTTGCAAGTCCTCCAAGCCTTGATTTGCAAATTCTACATCCAAGGATGTCTTGAGAGAATGCTTAGCAAACATAAAAGAACCAAGAAAAGGTCACTTGCATAACCGACTAGCCAAAGTGCTTAACAAATGGCATATATATATATATATATATATAAGTTGGTGGAACTCATGTTCTTTTCCCTTCATACTACTCCATGTATTTCCTTATAATTCCACCTTCATGCCTATAATCTGTAAGCAACAATAAAGGTTTTCTTACCTCATTGGAATAGAAAAGGTTGGCCTCACAAACATAAACTCTAAAATTGTTTGAAAGCCAAAATTAGTAGAAACAATCTTTATGGTAATAACTTAGGAAAATCAACCTCCTGTGTTCTTTTTGTGACTGATGAATTATCTCCGATAGTAATGTGTTAGTATGGTTCATGTACCTTTTTATGACACAAAACAATATTGCTTAGATGAGCCACAGATTGACATGGATCGTGAGGGGATCATCTAGTTTGAACAAGGAAATAAAATCTTTTGGAGGAGATTGTAGGTTGTCAACTAATCAATAAATGCAACAATGAATCACTAGCAAATATTTTAGTAGCTTATACTCTGGGAGACATGAATGGAAGAAGGAAAAATTCAATCCATTTGTCATCAACAAATCTCATTATCTTTCTCTTCCTCATCAACCCGGGCATGCAAATGTTCTTGTGGTTTCTAGTGCTATGATAGAATCTACTTTATCCTTATATGAGTTGATCTACATTTGATCTCTACATATTCAAGATTATGTTCCTCTACATAAAAAATAATATGTTGTAGATCACTTCAGAAATCCATCTAAAATGTCTATTTTGGCCATCCTTTGAATAATGCACAAACAACATAAGTGAATCACTAATGGAATAGAATCCCAATAAAGTTGTTTGCGCCTCATATGGCCACCATAGGTTCGCGTATGGTATCAAGGAAGAGGAAAAAAACACTTGTATACTCAGGGGTACACTAGATGCAACATAAGGCCTTCCAAGAGTAGATTGGGTAGCATATGGCCTTAATTCATCTCTCAAGTGTTATGTACAAGAATGTGTTTTCTTTCCAATGGCCTCGATATTTGTCCAATTATTGTCATTCATGAACATAATTAGAATTGTAGAGAACTGATTGCATCAATTAAATTCTGGCAACCATTGATCTTAGAATCGGAAGTGGAATGGATGGTTGTCATTCCATAGTTGTTGGCATTCATTGAAGATGTATGAATAACATGCTTTATGAATGAAAACTCAAAGAAAATCCTCTTCATACTTTTGATGAAATTACGGGCTAAAGTTTAAATGTAAGGAAGAAACTCATCGACATAATTAACCGTAAAATAATGAGGCAAAAACTTAATAAGAAACATAGGAGTTATTGGGAAACTTATTTGCATAAGTTTTGAACATTAATTATCAATGCATGATCAAAGCTTATTCCAACAAACTAAGAATTAAACTTACTTGAACTATTACAATGTGAAATGAAATTCTAAACTAGCAAAACAACATAATGGAACTAATCTTATCCAATCCAGATTGCCACAACTTACAAAGGTAGAAACTCTCGTTGTGATATATCATGCCTTGAATGGATCAGACAACAATACACTTATCACTTGTGGAGATTGATGATTGGAAAAGAATATTCATCACATAGCCATTGAATTAAATCAAATAGAAATACTCTAATCTAAATTATTTCAATCTAAGGTTCACATCCTCAATGGTAGACAATTAGGTCACAAAGGGAATTTGTCTCAAAGTAATGAAAACAATATTTGTGACAAGACTCAACTTAACCATGAACTTTAAAATAATTTATGTGCATCTAAGAAAACAAATTCCAAACACTTAAAGAATGCTAAAGTCCTCAACTTATTACCCACAATTTATTTGGTCTAAAATCAGGTTATAGGATGAAGTTTGCTTCCCCCAATAATGAGTTATGATTGTCACAATTCATTGGTAAAAGTTATGATTGTAAAGTGTAGTGATCTTTACAATGGTACTCTAAAAATTGTGCAATTTAAAATGACTCAGCAAAGAGAGACTTCCTAGAACAATACCCTGCTAAACTGTCAGAAAATATTGTGAAGAGGATGCAAGATAATTCTAATCAAAATCATAAAGAATCTAACTTCAATGCAAAACAATTCTAATCTCTTTAACCCACATTTTTCATAGTCTTCAATGGTTGAAAAACAAATTGTAGAAGAAATGTGTCATAACAGTTTATGACTTCACAACAATACTCTCTTTTGACTTATGCAATTTATGGATTCAAGAGAAGATCTCACAATTTATTCCAATATTGTTTTAAAGAGGTAAATTTCTGCAATTAAAATTGAAGTAATAGAGTTGTTTAAAAGAAATGAAAACAATAAAGTATTTACCAACATACCAAATTGAAGAAGCAGAAAATAAAGACTTTGTACAACAATATACAATTGTAGCATTGACCATTGCAAAGGGTCCCTTCCAAGCTTTGGTACATGCACAAAACATCAAACTAGATGGAGGAAACCAAAACCTTTGTATTAACCATAAAAGTTAAGCTACAATATGTTCAGAAACTTCTCAAATTTGAATTCCCATTTTGACTTGAAGTTTTGGCACATTTATACATGAGAAAGTGTAACTAATATAGCCTAGAAGTCCTCTTGGATGGCCAACATATCTGAATGACTTCCTTAGGATGCTGGATCGACCCTTAGATGAGAGATTTTCTCCAGAAATCGTGAGGAAACCCAATTATGTTTTTGTCGTTATTCTTTTTCTTATAATCGCCATGTGTTTGACCAGTGTTGACCAAAAACCTTTGAACAGTTTCCCATGCTCCAAAATCTTGTGAACCATGGTGTAAATGCTAGGAACAAAACCCATATTTTCATTTTCTTAGATTCGCCCTGCAAATATGCAAAGCTCGGAGCAATTACAAGAAAAATTCACTTTTGGTAATAATGCTCTTAAAAATTCAAGATTTTGACAATTTTTCTTATTAAATACAAAATAGAGACAAAACTAACAATTTACCTTTCATATCCCTTATTGATCCCGAGTTTAGTGAAAATAGGTACGAAATACCAAAAAGGGAGGAAATGAGTGGTAAAAATAGGGTGTGCATGATGGTTTTTATGACAAAAAGGTGAACACAACATCTCCCCCAGGCTGAAGCCTTTCCATGTCCCTTATGCAAAAACAATATTTCAGAGATTGACCTTCTTCTCGTTTCAAAGTTCCTCTGCTGCCTCCAACAAAACATGTTTTGTAGATTGCTTATCAATCTTTTTCTTTAACCTTTGAGCTGGAGTTTTGGATTTTGTATTCTAATCTTTAGTTCTTGTTACATTTCTCAATTGATATCGTTTAGTGGGTTGTCTTGTCTTTTTAACTCGTTCATAAGTGACTATTGCATGTTCTTCCTTGAGCTTCTTCAATTCTTCTTTTAGTTGGTCATTCCAATGAGTGCATTGTTCTTTTTTAGTATTTCATTTTCATTTTTGATGTAGTAATCCATAATTTCCAATCTCTCTATTTCAGCCTTTAGTTTTTTTACCTCTTTTTTTTATTATTTTGATTTTGTCATCAAGGTAGAGACTGATATTCCATCCTCTTCACTTGTTGTTTGTGATGTTCCTTTGACATTGTCCATAATGGAAGGTACTTTGTTGAGTGATGATGATTTTCCTTCTTCTTTCTCCAAGCTTCCTATGTACTTATATAATTCTTGTTGACTCCCGATCAAGTTTAGGAGTAGGTTTTCTTTGAGCACATTCTCCATCAAAATTGTAGGCAAATGCCCTAGTTATTTCTAGACTATGCCCCTCAAATTTTCCAATGAAGTCAAGCCAACTTGTCTATCTTAATATTTTCACATTCCTCATGAACCCCAACCAAGCTAATTCCATATGCTTCAAATCTCAATGCCATCTTTCAGAAGAAAAACAAATACTTTGCTTTGTATGTTTTGTATCTAAAGCAAAAAAAAAATTATTATAGAATCTCCTCTTAATGTTCGTTGATTTTTTTCTTTGTGTGGATTCAGTCTACTCCAAGTGTTGGTTTCTAGTTTTAATTTGGAAACCCTCTTTCTGAAATATTAGGCAAAGCAAACCAATTCTCTCATTATCTAGCAAAGAAAAGCAACTCTTGAGTCCACCTAGAAATGTTGCATACCATAGCATATCACTTAATACATGCAAAACCTTCAACAAATTGACCGAGGTGTGGTGTTCACTCATCTTTCCACCTTCTATTCATAACAACTTGCAAGTATGTGACCCATAGAGATATAGTTAGTTAGACGAAGCAATTTGCATATGCATTTATGTATACATTCAAAACCTATACAAAAGGGAGGGAAAGCACAATATCACTTGTCATTAATACACCATATTGAAAATTGCAATAAGTTCAAGGGGAAAGTGTGATTAAGTTTTTGGATATGGCATTATGTTTTAGATATATATTCATTCTTTATATTAATTTATATATTTTTAGTTATTATTGGCTTCATCAATTTGGACTACAAGATATCTAGCCACCTTTGTATACATGTTTAGGTGATGTTGTACTTCAAATGCTTTGATACCAAACTATAATGTATATAATTGTTCAATTGAATTGTAATCAATGTTATAAATTATAAATAATTACCATATAGCAACAAAATTAACATTAAACCTATTTCCAATTTACTCAATACCCATGTAAACATGCACCCATTTTAACATTGCATATACCATCACTTTTTATTATATGGAATAATAACACTTGTTACATATGAAAATATAAAGTCTTATATATAGTCATTTCCTATATAAATTATCTATATTTTCTCCCATTTACATAATAGAGGTAGAATTATACCTTTTTTTATGAGGCCCCATATCCCACTAGTTTTACCAACACAACATTTGTTGAAGAGATCTCTATCTACACAAAGGCCACTAGGCCTCTATTCCTTTGTCATGTACAAGGATCTCTTTCTTAAACTTTCCTACACACAATAAAACTAGCTAACAAGTAATGGTAAACAAAAAATGAGACTCTAAGTTGTTTCTCTATTGTTAATCTTCAAGGCTTGGCAATTCCCCAAGCCATTTCCAAGAGTGGAAGACAAATCAATTCAAAGTAGAGTCCTCCAAGCCTTGATTTGCAAATTCTACAGCCAAAAATATCCTGAGAGCATACTTAGCAATGTAAGAGTTCAAGTTGGAGTTCTGGTTAAGTTGGTGGGGTAAAAGATGTGGCCTCTAAAAATTGAGAACTCTAAAGAATTCTCCTTAAGTAGGTAACTTTATTGTAATTCCTTTTGTTTCTTAAATTTTGATTGGTCTCAATGGAAGTTCTTCATCACCACCCCTACCATCACTTATTTAGTTACAAGTTAAATATAAATATGGAAATTGAATATTAATTACTTCAAATTAAATATATATATAACTAATTAAATAAATAAATAATTATTTTTAAAATTATATAAAAAATTGTATTTGAATATTTTAACTAAATATTTTTTTTTATTATATATAATTTTTTTTTAAATATTTTATTATCATAAAATAATTAATAAATTCATATTATTTTATGGAAGAGAAAACACATTCATTTGATGATTAAAATGCAAAAGTATACCTTGTATAAAAGACAAGGCACTTCCATTTTATGGGATCTATTTAGAAGTTGTTCAATGCTCATTAAACAAATATATAGTAGATTTACCCAAAGTATGAAAACACATGGTTAAAACCCTTTGTTAAAATGTTGAAAGCCCTTTGCAATCTATAATCCTATGTAAATTAGAAAGCTACGTTCATAATTTGCAATCAACAACAGTATTGACTAATTAACTAAAAGGTTCTATGAAGATTGAATTCTCATCACTGTATATAAGATGTAGAAAACGGACAATACTTAGAATCACTAAATTCTCATCCCTGTATATAACATGTAGAAAATTTATAATTATAATTATACCGTAAAGTTTTTTATGGTGGGAATTGGTAACTAGTTAGAATGACATGGTTAGATTCAATATTAAAATTTTGTCATGGTTAGATTCAATATTAAAATTTTAAAATTTTGTCATTTAATAAGGGATTTTGACATAATAATAAATCTCTATGTAAAAGTTAGATTCAATATTAAAATTTTGTCATTTAATAAGGGATTTTGACATAATAATAAATCTCTATGTAAAAGACATCTGCCTTTGTAGTGGGAAATTTTAACTTTAATAAAAAATGCAAAACTTACCTTTCAACCATAATAAAAAAGTGTGTAATTTTAACTTTAATAAAAAATGCAAAACTTACCTTTCAACCCTAATAAAAAAGTGGGAAATTTTAACTTTAATAAAAAATGCAAAACTTACCTTTCAACCATAATAAAAAAAAAACTTATACAAAATCATAATCGTTAAACAAATATTAAAAACCTTTACAAAAATTCCTCAAGCTTTATCAGCTTTAAATAAAAAACTTTAATAAACTTCAATCCCATCTAATATTTTATTGAAAATTTGAACCTAATGAGAAGAGAAAAATGCCAAACCTACTTTTCATCCATATAAAAAATCACACTGGATCAGCAAAGTGAGAAGCCTCTACACGAAGCCTTCGAGCTTTATCAGCTTTAAATAATAGACTTTGGATTAATTATTAAAAGAGTGGCACTCCGCCGTAGTAAGGTGGATTAATAACTATAAATATGACACTTGGTCGTAGTTGATTATGGATGGATTGACTTAACCTGCCCGAAAACATCGGGGACTGGAGAATACCGAGTATAGTATATAGTATTTGCTTCTGGTGGTGGTGGTTGTGAAATGTAGGAGTCGTCTTGCGCCGGCGCCAGCCAATGTTCATTTTCGATTTCAAGCCTTCCACGCATGTGCCCAAAATGAAAACAGTCAAAGTTACAGGTACATGTTCAGATGGGACAGGATATCCAGCTTTACGTTATCTGATATGGCGTTTCATACGGGGCACTTAAATCGACTGGATTCCATATATGTTGGAATTAGGTTTAATACTTGTTATTTGGAATTAGTTTGAAAGGTTTATATTTATGGATAATGGGTATATTTAATAGGTTTTTAGTGTTTAATCAATTTTATATGTACAAGATTAAATATTAATGGAATATTTTTAGTAGTCTTAATAAATTAATGGTTGTGATTTTAACCACTAATTTTCTCATTATTATAAAAACATCGGTTTACATGTTTAATTTTTTACTTTTACTTGATCATATTTAAAATTTACTATATAATAACTAGCTGATTGCCACGTCTCAGTGATTAGCGTTTCATTTTCTAGACCAACCTAAGTGACCTGAACGAGATTGTAGATGACGAGAATCCAAGGAGCGGAACGACCAACTCCTCGACTGTTATTTCGCGATCCCGCAATTTACAAGGGCACAAAAAATAATAATAGCTGAAACACGCAAGAAATAAAAATTTGCGGCTGTGCAAGAAATAAATTGCTGAAACGCGCATCTCTACAACAGTGCTTGGCGTTCATCAGCCACGAACGCCGAGTTTGAGGCTGTGCTAGTTACTGACAAATATATAGTGAAAATTTCTTGGAAGCTGCAATAAAGACTAAGATCCGATAGCGAAGGCTTTTCATTCATCGACAATCACACAATATCCAGATATTATCCACAGCCTATCCTATCCAACCTCATTCATCTAATTTAATCACATTTCATTCATTGAATTAGTCAGATCATCTGTAGAGTTGAAAACGACCTTTAACTGTTCAAGCTTCCCCCAATTAAAGTTTGACTCCACCACTGTCGAACGATTATGTTTGAACTGATCATATTATTATATTCATTTGTTTTCTTTGGTCTATTAATCAAATCAATTGGTCTTAGATTGAAGCACGGTTAATCTTTTACAGGTCTTTATAAAGAGCCCGCGTATGTGTTATCCCACAATAAGAATCAATACAGTGCTGTGAGTGATCATGGCCTCCATGGAGATATGCAGGCTTGTTGTCATCTCTCTTTTGCTTCTTAATCAGCTACCTATCTCTATGGGTATGTGTGCATATTAGCAATCCAAAATACTTGCAGGAATTTCTTCTCTTGGTTCGTTTATGCAGATGATGGCCCATAACATTCTGTTGTTTGTGTATGTGCAGGTGCGAATGGCCATCTGTTCAGTGATTACATTGGCGCATTGTTCAGAAACGTTACATTCTCAGACGTGCCCATCAATCCGGCCGTGGAGTTTCATTTCATTTTGGCCTTCGTTATCGACTACACCAGGGAATCCGGATCCCCTGTTCCAACAAACGGAAACTTCAGCATCTACTGGGACACCGGCAATCTGACCCCTGAGTCCGTGCAGGCCATAAAGGCCCAACACAAGAACGTGAAGGTCGCCCTCAGCGTAGGCGGGGATAGCATAGACGGGCAACCCGTGGAGTTCAAGCCATCGTCGGTGTCTTCCTGGGTAGACAACGCTGTCTCCTCGCTTTCAAAGATAATAAGAGACTACCATCTCGATGGCATCGACATCGACTACGAGCATTTTCAAGCAGACAATACTACGTTTGCAGAGTGCATCGGCCAGTTGATAACGAGGTTAAAGAAGAGCAAAGCCATCTCCTTCGCGTCCATCGCCCCCTTCGACAACCAGGAAGTTCAGTCGCATTACCTTGCGCTGTGGAAAAAATACGGGCATGCGATAGACTACGTTAACTTCCAATTCTATGCCTACTCTGCCAACACCACGATCTCGCAGTTCATCAAATACTATAATACACAGGCGTCTCGATATAGCGGAGGAAAAGTATTGATTAGTTTTAGTTCAGCGAGCAGCGGTGGAGGTCTTTCGCCTAAGAATAGCTTCTTTGAGGCGGCCAGGATGCTGAAGCAGAGTGGTAAATTGGAGGGCATCTTTTTGTGGTGTGCAGACTGGTCGAAGGGTAATGGTTTCAAATATGATACCAAATCTCAAGCTCTCCTCGCATCCTAATTGCTACTGATTATGGATCCTCAGGATTCCTGGTTTCACAGGACGCCTAATAAAAAAATACAGGAATAAATGTTTTGCCTTTATGGCATTGTAATCGCATTTGTAGTCTGAGCTGTTCTAAGGCGCCAGATTAAGCGTAAATAAAAATGTTCGAAATTTGCTTTTCTATGAATTAACTTGGATCTATTTTAGGAACCCAGATCTATTAACTGAAGATAAATTTTCAAATAATGAAGTGGATCTATAAATTGCATCTGAACTCCTCTCGGATTTTTATTTTTATAGATCCAGGATGACCTATCGATGGATAATTTTTGTTTCAATTGTCTGTGGGACGACTGTTTGTTCTTTCAGATTTTTGAAAAGTCTGTCTCCGGCCGACAATATTGAATAAAATCTGCATCATACATGCATTACATAATTAAATTATCTGTTGTGCCACTGCCTAAATTGGAAAGGATTCCGACTCTGGTTAGGGAGACGGTGTAACGTTGGTAAGACGTGTATGAAATGCGTTGGGTTTGACTTGTAGATGACGGCTAGGAAACTCGTGTCTCTGTTTACAGCGTTTCATTCAGTGATTGTCGGTCGTAGCAAATCACCTCTGGTTGTCGGCCACATGATGGAATCCAATGAAGTAACTAGCATATCGTAAGGGGTAAATGATGGGAATGTTAAAGTGATTGGGGTAAGGAAATGTAAAATGGGAGTTTTTTTATTTTTTTTATTTTTTTTATATAGAGTAGAAAAACTTAATATAATTTAGAATCTCAAACCAAACTTATTATAATTTAGAATGTCAAATCAGTAGTGAGAAGAGTTATCAAATCAGTAGTGAGAATAGTTATACTTATTAAAGTAGAATGTAATTTATTATAATTTAGAATGTCAAATCAGTAGTGAGAATAGTTATCACTTATTAGTATTGGCAAAGACTTGGGACTATAGCAATGAGTTGCCCTTTGACTATGTATTAGTTTACTGTTGACTTTAAATTTATGTGCTATATACAATGTGTAACTTTGGAAATCAATATATGTATTTTTTTTAATAATAAAAAAAAACATTTTTCTAAAATTTAATTGGCTAATATCTTTGAAGTATTATTGCAGGCTTCACGTCATTCAATGTATAAAATTAATTACACAATTTAATGAATTGACAGTTTGACAAAAAAATGAAAAAAACATGTTATTTACTTGTGTTTATTAGGACCTTGCAATTACTTCATGACACAGTTCTCAATTTGCTAAAACATCCACTTTTGGAATTCTTCAACTGTCCAATTTCTTCATGCATGGGCCTAGAATTTTTATTGAGTTTTTTTTAACCTGACATTTTTACGGAATTTTTTTATGTGCCGTAACTCTTTCGGCGTTCGCCAGCGCAAGTTAGCGAGTGTGTTAGTTGTTACAATATTCAATATGCATGAAGTTGCTAGTTTTTACAATATTCAATATGCATGAAGTTCTTCACAACAACTATTTACGATTTATATCCACTATTCTTGGCACATCTTCCCGTGTGATCTTCACCCGTTATGATTATAGTTGGTTTGATGGATTGTAGTTCTTAACACAAAGTAATATTTTTTTTTTCAACGAAATTTGATTTTTAAATGGTCAAAGGTCGATTGGTGGTCAAGACTAGATTAGAAAAACTAACTTCGGATCGAGACTTTCTCTGATACCAAATGAGACTAATAGAGTTCGTCAAGCACAAGCAATCCAAAATATATGGAATATAGTATTCAAAATGCATAGGGACAAATATAATGTTTAATAAATTTATTTTTAGTTTTCTAAATTTTATTTTTTATTTTTAAGAAATAGCAAATGTTTTAAATCACATTTTTAATGTATAAATAGATTTAATTTGATGAAAATTTATAGCATTTTTAACAACTCATATCTATTGAAATTAGTAAAAATCATTAAATATTTTAAATGTTAACATTCACGTAATACTAGCTTAACTTAAAAACAATAATTTTATTAATTAAAATATTATAATATTAATAAAAATAATTCAATTTTATTTTAATTTGTTTAATAAATAAATAAATTTGTTTAAACTGTTGATGATTTAAAATAAATTAAACTACATAAATAATATTTTTATTACTGAACAACCAACACAATTAGTGGGTACGAACGAATTTAATTGTTATATTATGCTATTCCGTGCTCAACAACCAACAAAATTGAAGTGTGAAACCAACTTTGATATGACACTGACATGAAGGATGAGGTTAAGTATGCTATTAGTGCTTTTGAAATTTTAAAAGAAATGGGTAGCCAACATTTTATCTATATGCTAAAAAGTTTAAGTAATGCAATATTGTATTAGAATATATGTTAAAATATAATGTAGGTAATGTAGTTTGTATTATCTAGATTCAAATTTTAATTTATTATTTTAAGAAAATGAGGTAAAAACTTAAATTCTAAGAGTCAATATTTTTATACACTAAAATTTTAATAATTTTTTACTTACTAAAAATTTTTAATCATTCAATTTCAATAGTTTTACACTTACTAATATTTTTTTTTTATTTCTCACTATAATTTTATTTAAATTTTCATATCATGATTTTTAAACATTTAAATCATATTTTATAATACAAGAAACATTGAAATGTTTTATGTTTTTCAATTATTACAAATACAACTAATAATATAAAAAATATTAAAATGTTTTATCTTTTTTTATATAGTTTTACAGATTATATAATTTAGTCTTATTTTAGTTTTAAATCATTATTTTATCAATTTTCAAATCTAATTAATAATATAAAAAACATTAAAAAGTTTTATCTTTTTTTATTTAGTTTTATAATTTATATAATTTAATCTTATTTAGTTTTAAATCATTATTATTATGAATTTTCAAATTCACCAAAGGCAGGGACTATGTTGTCTTGCAACACTTATTAAAATAGAATATAAATTGATTTATCCCTATTATTTAAGGAAAAAACTTTTCCATTTAAAATAACTTCTTTACATATAAAAATATTAACTTTTACTCAAGCAAAAACAGTTTTAGAAAAAAATCTTAACCAAACAAAAGCATAAGAATTTTTTAAAAAACATTATATTAATTGTATAAATAAATTTTATAAAACACTTATTAAAAACTTTCCATGCCCAATAAGATTCTTTTTTGAGAAAATTTATGTTAATTATATAAATGAATTTTATAAAACACTTATTACAAACTTTCAATGTCCCATAAGATTCTTCTTTAAAGGCTAAAAAGTTGTAGCCCACAGGGATTCCGGGCCTTTGAAAGGCGATAGGAGGGCTAAAAGATCTCTTAGTTAGAAGGGTTGGGAAGTCATAAATACCTTCAGTGACATCAAGCATGGATCATTTGACATCATGAGTTCATTGGTTGGAGATTGTGGAAAAATGGAAAAATGTCAGTGAATAAGATAAATGAGTTTTCAATTTTTTTAATAATTTGAACTTTTATAAATTTTTTACATATTTAATTTATTATTACATAAAATGTGTTTTTTATGTAATATTTTTGTTTTAGTTTTCTAGCTACATTGGTTGGAGATTGTGGAAAAATGGAAAAATGTCAGTGAATAAGATAAATGAGTTTTCAATTTTTTTAATAATTTAAACTTTTATAAATTTTTTACATATTTAATTTATTATTACATAAAATGTGTTTTTTTATGTAATATTTTTGTTTTAGTTTTCTACCTAATTATTAAGTGAGTGTTTTTAAGCTAGTTTACATTTTTGCCATAGTTTTTAATTAAATTTATGGAAATATGAAATAAAATAACATAATTTTATTTCAAATTATAAGATTAAGTGATATAATGTTAGAAGCAATGGTTTTGAGAAAGAAAGAAATTTAAAAAAATAAGAATATATGTGTACATGTATTTGGTTATTGATTTACAAACACTAATTATTTGATTAATTTAAATAACTATAACTATTTTAGTGTGTAGGTTTTCATAGTTGGTTATAATAGTGCTTCCATTTATTAAGAATGAGTATATAAAAATAACCATTGGAGAGAGAGGTTGAAGGAAAATAAAATTAATAAATAATATAAATTATGAAAAAGGATGAGAAATTAGCAAGTGAGGAAAATAAGAAAAATAAGAAAATATTATAAATGAAAAATAAATTAATAAAACAATTTAAATGAAAAGGATTAGAAATATATGAGGAAAAATGAAAAGTTTATGATTATTATGAATAAGAGGAAAAACAAAAAAGAGGATAAAGAGGAAAGGAAAAAGAAATAATCCAGATAAGTAGAGAATGAATAATGACGGAGGATAATGAAGAAAGGAATAATTGAGAGATGTTAGAGGGGAGGAAAACGAATAATGATGGAGGATAACGAAGAAAGGAATAATTGAGAGATGTTAGAGGGGAGGAAAACCTCATGAGAGGAGAATGGTACAAGAGAGGAGAGAATGATGGATAGTAGGTTTCCATGATTCTATCAATATATAGCCATTGATTGCAATAGATTCTCTAATGATACAGGGGGAGTAATAAGGTTATGATGCAAAGATTTTTACTTCGTCAAAATGTTTGGTGGTGTGGGAGTGTTCTACGATTGTTGACTTAGATATGTCATTGTGGAGTGTGTTGGCTATATGCTCTTTAAGTCGGGTTTTGATTAAACGATCTTTTTGGCCAATGGAGTGTGTCGACTATATGCTCTTTAAGTCAGGTTTTGATTGAACGATCTTTTTTGCCAATGTAAGATTTTTCACAAGATCAGGGAATTTGATATATTCCTTGGCTTATCATAGGATCATATTTATCCTTAGCAATTCTGAAAAGATGCTTAAGGGTTTTATGAGGTTTAAAAGGGGGTTTGATGTTCTTTTTAGCTAAGAGTTTATAAATATGATTAGTAACGCCATGGATGTAGGGAAGCGAGATGAGAGCTAGAGGGGAAGAGGATGGATTTTTTTTAGTTATAGAGTGAAGGGCTAAGTGAAAAACTTTGTTGATTTGGGAGTTGGAGTAGCCATTGGATCTAAGAGCATTAGTGAGATGAGATTTTTCTTTATCCAAAAGATGAGGAGCAGAGATTCGAATGGCTGGAGTAACTAGAGTTTTGAGGACGACATATTTATGGGCGGGGTGGTGGTGAGAATACCATTAGATTGACGAAAGATGAGGACATCCAAAAAAATTAAGAAAAGTATCATATTGGATTTCCATGGATAATTCTCTTTTTTCTTTTTTTATCCCTCTTATTCATAATAATCATAAACTTTTCATTTTTCCTCATATCTTTTAAATCCTTTTCATTTACATTGTTTTATTAATTTCATTTTCATTTATAATATTTTTTTTCCCTCAACTGCTAATTTCTCAACATTTTTCATTTATATTATTTGTTAATTTTATTTTTCTTCAACTTTCTTCAACTACTATTTTTCACCCTATTTAATCCTTACCCCAACTTACTCATTTTGGTGATCATTCTTGTAGTTGTTTTGTCCCTAGGTGGAGTGTCCACTCAAAACCGAGACATTTCAAAAATAATTAATCCTACATTATAATATTAATTATTAAATATTAATATATATTATAATAACAAATAAATGTTATCTATTTAATATTTATCCTCTATGAATCTTACTTTACCACGTGTTTGTGATTCAAGGGTGCCTTCTCCCACACTCGTCCAACTGTGAGGCTAACTACAACGCGGCATTCTATTTCCATTTGTTGAGTTGTCATTTTCTCCATGATTCCCCTAACCATCTTGTATCTTTGTTGATGTGTGACCCACCAATAACTCTACCCTGCAAGCTTCAATTTCCATCAACATTGGGTCTTCTTTGCAACTGTTTCTCATACTCTCCACCAGTGCTATAACTCCACAAATGTATGCACCTCTTGGGAACTCATTCTAGTTCTACACCAACAACCCATATTCTCTAGAATATATCACCCTTAGTGTGAATTACAGATGATTTCCCACACTAATCTCAATTACACATATTTGGAGTTGACTTTCATAAAGGGATTCAACAAAGAAGGCCTAGTTAAGGGGGTAGTGTTGTTGCGTATGTGTTATATGCTTTGCATGACTAACTATAGTGTCTGTTGCGTTGTAAGTGAGGTGATGTGGCTAGGGGATGTCCAGACATGTGGGTGCAGTGAGGGCCAAGGATGCATAATGTTATCTATGGGTGCCTTTGTATAAGGCGAGTTGTACCTGTCATGGATGCATTTTTTCCAAGCCCGTTCTTGCCTTTATTCGTTTTCTTTCTTTATTCTTTTATTTGCTTTTTCTTCTTCTTTTTATTTTTATTCAAGGGCTAACCAGAGGACACTACCTTGGCATGGTGATCAGAGCTGACAGCGTTACCCATAAGTACTTTCATAGAGATGAGAAGGATGGCTCGTGATGAGACCCCCTTTCCCTTGGCCATCCAACCAAAGGTCACTGCCCCAACGTGGTAACCAGATGGTGGAAATGTCATACTATTAGGTACCAATGAACCTAATAGGTTGGCTCATGATGAGACCCCCTATCCTCTGACTAGATCTTGTTTGTTATTTTCCAGATCCCTCTTGTTTCTTCTTGAGAGGCTTTTTTTATTGCCTTCTCAGGGATCCCTGGGTGAGGCATCTCGAGGTTTCATTTTTAGGCTTTTGTCTTTTACCAGTTGCTTTTACCTTCTGGGCCTTTAGCCCCTTCTTCCCACAAGATAAGGTGCAATCCTACAAATAGGTCAACCCAATGCCCAGACAAGGGGAATGGGATAGATGAGCGGGTGATAAGATGAAACAGTGGTGTTATGATGGGAGCGGACGATGGATTTTCAGAAATCCCCCCAGTGGCAAACCAAGACCTATGGGAACAAGCTTGCTAGGGCACCCAGACAATTCCCCCAAGCATGGTCAAGCGGTTAAATGTAAGATCCAATCAATTTTTAGAGATAAAAGGAATCAGATGCATATATTTAAAGGTTTTAATGATCAAAAGTGACACATACCATGATACCTGGACCAATTACCTCAGGGAGCAAGAACCTCTATTGATACAAGACCAAGCCGATGGTGATGGATGTTACTGTTGCTGACAAGATGAAGTTGATGGAAGAAGAAAAGGATGGGCCCTCCAGGGCCATGCTTAGGTCAATCCTGCTCTTGGTACTCCATGTCTAGGACCTGTGGGCCTCGAGACATGATCTCCTAGTTATCCCTAAAAAGACGGGGATAACATTTGGCTCCAACTTGGGGACATGTGCTCACCGTAGAGCGCATGAGAACCTCAACATCTCTGGCATAACCTGTAGGCCTGCTCAATCTCGATAGGGGCATTAGTAACAAAAATGGGGCGATAATGCCACCCCATACATATAGATAAATAAAGAAAACAATCAATAATGTAAAGCAAACTACTTACCTGTTGGTTGGATGTTGGGTGTAGTCAAACAACCAGTGAAGCCAATCCAACAATGTCCCACAATACCTGCCTTTGTGCTTCATCATAAACCAAAACAGTGACAAATCAAGCACAAAAATGACATGGGTTAGAGCGTATATCATATCATCGGAAATCATAAAGTCTAACTCATGGAGGCGGGTGGGGGGGATAAAATCTTGCCAAGTCCATCTCCGAGGAAAGCATTCAATCCACTTCTAGAAAGGGTCATGAAAAGCCCAAGGTTCAGAACACTGAATCAAAAGGTTTGCACACTGGCTACCTAGGACGTTCTCACACTTTGAAGCCTGGGAAGGGATTGACAAGGATGTATCAGACGACTGGAACATTCTCAAGGGAAAGTTAATCTTGTAATTTTCAACCAACCCTTGGACTCTAGGGTTTTCCCCAGAGGAAACTCAAAATCAAAAACATACTTCCCAATCACACCTCTAGAAACATATCAAGGTGAAGTAATCGGAGGTGGCTGGGGAAAGTCGTCACAAGGATCCTCCTTTAATCCAAGAAGGTCCTTACTTTTATCAATACCTGAGCACGACGGTGGTTGATAATCATCTTCATGGAGAGAATCCAAGTGCTCAGAGGGGTGCTCATCAAAACCCTCAAGGTAAGACTGAAAATCATCATGAAAACAAGGTACTAGGTCATCCTTGGGTGTTTGAAGAATACAGGTAAAAATCTCATTTCCTTGTTGCCACTGATCAAGAGTAATCTGTTGTGACAATTCTAAAGGCAACACTTGGAAATGACTCTCAATGTCATAGATGGGATCCATGTTATAACCAACTATATCCCACCTTCGTCTCCCAACACGTATGAACTCGTCAATGTTATCAACTATGTCACTATATGTGTCATAACATGCGGGTTTTTAAAAATTCAAGGACTCATTTATTTCCTCCTTATCTCCCCCATCATAAAGTAGAGAAGCATGAAAATCTTGGGGAGGAGGGCAACTTACTGTTTCTTCTTGTGCAAGAGCTTCGAAGACTTTGGTGTTTTCATCATGCGTTATTTTTTCATCCTCATGGACTGCTTCTTTGTCTTTGATTGTACAACAAGGAATATTCATTTTGTTCAAGTCTTCCATTCCTCCTTCATTGTCTGAATCATGGAACAAGGTGTCATCGGAATACTGAAAAGGAAAGCAACTAACCTCAGCGTCCTTTTGTCGTGTAGGAGAAACATGCTCTTGGATTGCTTCGTAAGAGGGAGGGGCATAGGTTGATACTTCATCATTTTGCTTGGGTTCCATCTCCTTAGCCATGTCTTGAACAATCCCTTGTTATATGATGGTTTGTTCCCCTTCTTCCTCGAAATCATCAACAAAGTTTTCATGGGAAAACAAACTTTCCATACTAAGAGTACCTGAGGTGAAGAGGTCTTTTATCTCGGATAAGGAGATGTTTCGTTCAATTCCTGTAGCCATGTCGTAAGCTTCATCAAGCATCCTTGGGCACCTTTTACTGAGGGGAAAGCCTAGGTGTGCTAGGATCGCATGGGCATAGAGATGGGCAATATACTTGTCTTAAGGACGATGGCTTCTAGGAATCTGACATAGAGTGCCCTCAAACCTACTCTGGAAGTCAAATAGGGTTTCATTCTCAGATTGTTTTATATGCTCGAATCTTTTTAGCGGTACTGAGATGTCTCCCAATCTTACGCCCCATTCTTTGAGAAAGACTTCTTCTAGCTGGTTCATGGAGGTGATGCTAGCATCGGGAAGATCATCATACCATCGTTTAGCATTCCTGTGAAGAGTGGTGGGAAAAACTTTCATCACTACATCTTCAACATCATCATCAACAGGATGGAGTCCAAAATAAGAATAAAAAGTATTCACGTGAAAGTCATCTCTTTCCCCATCGCTACCAGTGAGTTTAGGGAGCCATCTTTCTTCTATCGGGGGTATTTGTCATGGGTATCCCAAAATTTTGCTCATGTCTAAAGGCTTGTAGTTCCCAAGATCGCATTGTGAAGTCATCGTTGGCTTCATCATCAATGGAGTCACCAGATAATTTTCTTGAAACTATAAAAAGATAATGGAAAACACCCTAGTGGAGTTGCCAGGTAAGCTTGTAAGATATGGCATCTAGAGGCAAGGCTTACCGAAAAGTGTCCTCTGAGGAGAATTGACTCAGTGTTCCCCCGGCAACGACGCCAAAATGTTATTGCACATTTTGTAGATGCAAGAAAGGATAAAGAATAGTAGGTCAAACTGGCGAAACAGGAACCTTCCCCACCCATTGTCACCACAATGGGGAGGCTCTTTCTATTTAGGGAGGCTAGGCCCAGGGGAGAAATCCTCGGTAACCTGGGGTTTTGAAAGGGAAAAGGCTAATAGTACAAAGACAAATTTCCCCCTCACAGATTATCGCCAATCAGATAGTCCCGGCTAAATAGCCAATAATAGAGTATAACCAAAGAAAAGAAAAGCACTTGCTTGAGACAACACAACAAGGAGACTAATACGTGCAATCTTGGTTAGTACTTCATAAATCAATGACTATCTGATATTCAATATAAGCAGTTTAAAAAAGGTAAATATTGACGAAGTCAATGTTTGCAAAATGGCAATGATAAATATGTCACTTGTCAATAAATACATGAATGATATGGCATCCAATATAATCAATCAATACTTAGTCTAATAAATGTTGTAACACCTTGTTTCCCCCAAATTGTAATTAATCATAAAATAGGAATTACCATGCTAATGCATGAGGACAATGTAAATGTATTACTGTTTGAGTTGCCAATAACTGACTATGGGGGTGAATCCTTGAAAGTATTGGCCATGATATCACTAGAGGAAGAATGTGAAAACTATACAAGAGGGTTCATATATCAAATAACCCCAAATCTCCCTTGATAAGGATGACAAACCTCCTTCGAATCCCAAGGAAAGAAAATCAGTTAATGAAGAAAGGACTGGTGGTTGAATTATCAACCACCCCCATGAATGGAAACATGGGTTGTCAGCCCGAAGTACCACAGGAACCTGCAGACCTAAGCTTCCTTCTGACAGAAAGAACAGGATAGGTCGGCAAACCTTCCAAGGTAAGAGGGATACACACGAGAGAGGGGACACCATAAAAGAGGAGAGCGTAAGCTCACAAGGGAGATGCGCAGAGCTCTCCAACGAGTCACGAACTGAAGTCCGTGAGCTTGATGCCGAGGAGCATCTGAGAAACCTCACCGTGGCCATAATTGAAAGAGAAAGCTCTGAGTTGCAGAGAACAGGACCTGAGCAGAAGCTGGGAACAGAGACATAGCTCCTGAGAACTGTGAGAACTCCCTGGTGATATCATGGCTTGGCATGGGCGTGGCCAGAGTGCTAAGAATGAATGCCTCTGTGCCTATGGTTGGGCACTGGAAGGACGAACACCCACAATTAGTTGGTTGGCGGCAACCTATAATAGATAAGCGATTTCCCTGTGTAATTTAGCAGTAACTGTGTATGAATTGGTTATACTGTGTATGATTCAGGAATTGTGCATATTTCTTAATGGATATACTGTATCTCCCCTATTTCTGCTTGATTGTATAACTAGGCCAGTAATAAATTATATGGTTAGGAGATGATTTTATACTCATTAATTCTTGTGTCCTGTGGAGGCATAAGCTAGAGTCACGAACTGTGTGTTCGTCGACCCCAGACACAGTTTCATGTATGCATGCCAACCCTCCTAATTGTTTAGAGTCCTTGGAGGACGAAGTTTGTGAAGCTCAAGAGAGGTAGTGTAAATCAACACAGGCTTTCTGCGAGGCAAACCGAACCCATAACTCCCCAAGTCCTAGACAAGCTCAGGAAGGATCGCACCGTTGTGTGCAAGAACCCTGCATGAAGTGCAGAGGTCGCAAAACCCTTTAGAGGTTTCAGAGCATATGAAATCTCAAGAGTGACAAATAGACCGTGATCTAAATCGGATCTGAACTGTTGATTCAATTCAAGTAAATAGAGGTGAGGATTTCCCCAAAGTCCTGAAGGGCAAATCGCCGATTCGCAGGGGAAAATCTGGACCATTGGAGCCTACGTCCAGACAGCCGGAGAAGAGTGCGTAGGATAATAGATCTGAACCGTCAAATCGAGCGTAGGGTACCGATAGACGTCGGATCCAGAAAAGGCACACGAGGTTTAACCTGGTGCATGTAGGGGAGAGGACACTCGTCAAAGTCCTGAAAGTCCCGAAGCATACGAAACCCCAATGCGTTCTGTGGATGAGCCGATTTAGTGTGAATAAGTTTTGGCATTTTGGCATACGGGAAACCAGAGGGCAAGACCCCTCATCTTCGCAAGTCGCGAAATCCCAGTTTACAAAACCTCGATGCGCTCTGTGGATGAGCTGGTTTAGTGTGAATAATTTTCAGCGTTTCGGCATCCGGGAAACCAGAGGGCAAGACCCCTCGTCTTCGCAAGTCGCGAAATATCGGTATACGAAACCACGATGTGCTCTGTGGATGAGCTGGTTTAGTGTGAATAAGTTTCGGTGTTTATGCATCCAGGAAACCAGAGGGCATGACCCCTCGTCTTCGCAAGTCGCAAAATCCCGATACACGAAACCCCGACGCACGATTAAGACTAAGTGTCTTTCAACACCCTTAAGCTTAGGAGGGATAGTGACCATCAGATCCAGATCATTGAGGATCGTTGGATCTCATACAAGAAATCGCGTATTGGAGTTTGGGGAATGGAGTGACCAATGGTTTGGGAGGCTGCATTTCAAACTCCCAGTTACCGAAATCTCGATACGGCCAGGACCGTCGGATCAGGGGGAGATTCGCAGCCATCGATCTCATCGAAGGTAAGATTTTGGGTTTCGGTGTTTGAAGAGTCAAAAGAATTGACTCTCTTGCATCGTTGAGTCGTGAAATGCGAAAGGCGCCTCTTGGCTTGGCCTGTGGTCATAACCAACGATCGCATGAAGGTGGATAAGGGAAGAGCTAGGCTGCGCTAGGCCCCTGTAGGAATTCGGGGATTCTATCCCTTGAGGAAGAGAAAAAAATTTATTTTTGCCATAGTGGGTATGTGACAAATTGGTATCAGAGCATGGTTACAACACTTGACCTGCTTGGGCTCATGTACGATTCGTGTAAGGAGATATTGTTATCTTCATTTTCTCTTTAAGGAGAAGGACTGCAGAATAAAATTGTAATTTGGGAATTTCTACGGAATTCCAGCAAAGGAATTATATTGTTCCTTTGACAAAATGATAACTACTCTTATAGGAGTAGGGATGCACTGATCAATATTACTGATAAGAGCTGAGTATGAATAACAGAGGTGGAATAAATTGTGTTATGAAGCTGCACGAGCCAGAAAAGGGACATGAATTGAGTTGTCCTGTTATATTGTGACGATGGCTACCTACTAAAGCAGGTAGAGTCTCTTGCAATTGAGATGGATGGTTAGGTAAGAATTAAGATCCTCATGAAGAACTCCTTCATGGGAAATCTGGTAAGGACTGGTAGGATCCTTAGAAAGTTATAATTACTGTATTATTAAAAGACTAAACCCTGAGCATATAACTCCTCACGATTGAGAGGACTGATGAAAATATGTAGGGTCAGATTATCTGACCTATAATGGTTAGAATCGACAACAAGGATAATCTGTTTAAACAAGATTAAGAGGAGTCCTTTGGGACTATTGCTAATTCCCAAGAGTGACCCTTGTTGGTTGTTCCCATAAAGAGAGGGTAACATCCGTATGAGTTATGACTATGAGATTAGTCCTGTAAGTAACTTAAAAGCTCAGAAAAGATAGCGGGTAAATTTCGTATGCCGAGTGTGCATATAGAGCACAAGGAGTGCATATAGAAACAAGCTTGTATTAAAATTTGAAAGCTCCGGAGGTTGAACACAGAGGTTAATTCTAGAAGAGTTGATGCCAAGTTCGTGGCTGGAAGTCATTGAAAATTTGAACGGACGGTGGAATTCTCAGAGGAAGGAATACTGAAATTCCGTGAACCGTTAGATCTAATAGATCAATGGAGAAGATAAGGATGATAACCTCTCATCACTCACAAATTCAGGAGGAATAGTATTTGTTAGATTGGAATCAATGAGAGTCATTGATCTAGAGTTTCGAGGTTTTAGCTATTGGGAAAATAGAAGCGAAGACTTTCCCAAAGTCGCACAAGGTAAATCATCGATTCAATTAGGGTTGTTGGTTAGCAGATGACCTAAACCGTAGATCCGGTGTAATCGGATCTTTGGGAGTTGGAGGTTTAGAAATCAACGGGCAAAGTTTTGAGAACTTGCATGTCATGAAATCCTGACATCCAACCTGAGCCATTGGATCGAGACAGGCAGTGGATCATTGATATGACACATACACATTTTGGGGGTTCAAAATCGAGAGTTAGGAGGTGAAGACTCTGCCAGAATCCCGAAAGGTGGAAAGTCAGGATTTGATCAGGACCGTTGATTGGCAGAGAGAGATCTGGATCATGGGATCCAGGTTGTGGACCCTCGTGGAGCATTGTACGCGGATTCGCCGAAACACAGGATCCTGACGCGTGTCTAGGAGTTGACCCCAGGTTTCGAGCGAAGGGTCATGTGAATAAAAGAGCCGAGAAAACTTTAGCCTCGGTCTTTCGGGTTTTCAGATTTCGGGGATCGAGGAACCAGAGTTCCTTGCAACAGTAATCCAAAAATCATGAAATGCGAAGCGTCTTTTAGTTCGGATCGTGGTCACCGTCGGTGGTCATGTGAGGAGAAGGTGTGAACTAGTATGATGAATGCTTAGTTGTGTTCAATTGTACTTGAGTGCATGAGTTTAATGCATTGTGAAGCTTCATAAAAGGAAACATGATATTAATACTGGTAAGGTATGAATGATATTAAATGTGCAAGTAATGCACATGTATGATGTAAGAGTATAAGTATACTAGAGGCCCAATATGATTGCCTTGATGAGTGAAACGTGAAGCAAGTATTGATCTTGTCTAGATTAAATGAATATTATGGAGGCATAGCTGACTCCATTCTGGTGAGTCATGAAAGTTCTGTTCCAAATAATAGCCTGAGGGGAATGTATTCCATTTCCTGAGGAAGTACCAATATAATTAGATGAAAGGGTAAATGAGCAAATATTCTCTCTTTTCATAATAAGAGACAAATGATTACGCCTTTGAGCATCACATGAGAAGGATTGTGAATAAATCTGAATTGACTGATCTTAATAGTAAAGATGCATGTGGGCTGTAAAATATACCTATGGCAACTGCACACAGGCTTATGATTATGAGTATATCTAGGTACATCGTGGATGTAAGTTAGCAAAAACCTAGAACATGTGTTGATGCATAATCTGGAATACATACCAGAAAGGTATGTCTATGTCCCTTAAAGAATGCTTATTAATAAGCTAAAGCTAATTCGAGCTTGAGGCCATCACAGATAGTGATGGATATGCAACAAGGAAGTTGCATACTGAAGGAGTTCCCAGTGGAGGAACTGTGTAAGGACTTTGCCAAAAGAACAGAGTCACAACCCTAATAATTGTTGAAGGTTGGACAATGGGTTGCAAGGCCTGTCCATATATAAGAATCCTGGATTACATTTTGAAAGAATCATGTAATTAATAGAAGACTAACAACTGAATATTGACCATTCTGATAACCGAATGGAAGTGTGTAGGATGCACATGTTTATGACTCATTATGAGCAAAGAGTTTCTATTAAAGCATGTTGTGGTATCCCAAAAAGGGTTAGGGTGAGGCCTAACCAAGGCGAATCAAGGAAAAGAGCAGGAAGATCCCAACAGGGAGTAGAATTGAAAAAGTAGAGAAGAGATAGTGAGGCCTTAGAGATAACTCGGCAGGGCTGAGAAGTCCCAGGGGATGTAGAAAGAATTTGAAGAAGGGGAGAGACCTCAATTCTTTCCTTGTTGTGCATTATGTTTTCTATGGGATGAGAAAGCTAGTACATTGATGAACGGAAATGTTTTGACACCATAGTGATGATGGTTGTAATACTGTGAAAACGATTGAGAACTGTTGTGTTGCACTCATGAAAACATTAAGGATAGTGTGATGAAGTACATACGGATATGTTGGGACATGTCTGAAAATATTTTATTAATTTAAATGCTATGTTACTTTCATTTTAATTTACATGACGACTAATGTGCCTATGGTGTATGTCATGTGTAGAAAGAAATAAGATTGGAACTGTTGAGAAAGATAGTTGCCAATAATGAACAACCTCAAGCAGAGGATGACCATGGGGAGGCTGCGGTCGAAAGATTGTTGACAGGACTGTGAAAATCCCGCTAAAGCACTGTTGATGAGGTAGAGATCAGAAAGAGAGTGCTAGCAGCCAAGAACCGGTATAAAGATGTTCGTGCCTATGTGGCACAAGGTATGAAGGGATTTGGTAAGAACCCCTTCTGAAATATTTTATTATCTTAAGTGTTATGCATAAACTTTGAAAAGTAGTTGTATGCCTTGGATACCCAAGTAAGGTATGATTCGGAAAGGAGAACCTGACTAATGGAGGTATGAACCACTGGTAGTAAACATTGTTTGTAACCATTGGGAGAATTCATGAATTGATATGTCATGAATGCATTGACAATCAAGGAATGCGTAAAGGCATTCATGTGAAAATTTTGAGTTCATGTGTATTGATTTGGGATCGTGATCAACCTATAGCAGGCAGTATGGTCCTACTGTAAGAATGAAAGAAAACGAATAAACCATATGAGGAAAATGTTGGTTAAATTCCAACATCCCATGGCCAAGAACCGGTCATAAAGTGTGACGAACTTGAAAAACAATGCAAGAATGCATTGGGTATGAATGTGGCCATGGGTATTGGCACAATTGTTAAAACCCTTTTGAAATGTTGAATTACGTTTTGAAAAGTTTGGTATGATGAGATGAGACTAATAGTTTGTTTGGCTGTGGAAGGAATGAAATTGCAGGGAGGAAAGGGTCTTGGATATGTCAGTGTTGTAAGCCAATAAGGAAGACCGATTTCCTGCTGAGCTAAATGCGAGGAATGGTATTTCCTTTTGAGAAAGTGAATTTCATTGTTAGTATGCACAATTCTGAAATTGTTGTGATGAAGTTGAAAATGTGAGATAAAAATGTATGTGCATGAGAACTAACAATTTGATTAGTTGAGGAATGATTGCAGGAAGAAAGAGTATTGGATATGGCAATGTTGTAAGCCCATAAGGAAGACTGATTTCCTGCTGAGCTAAAATGTTATGGGAAGGAAAGTCCCATAATTGTGAATCTGGTTCCGTACGGAATATATCTGAAAATAAACCAAGAGATTGGAAAATCTGTGGGTGACAGATTTGCAATAAAATTCTGAAAGTTAGAATTTATAATGATGTCTCATGAATGTTGTATACCTGTGACACAGGTGAGGAGAAAAGATCTATCTAGAAGGAACAGATGAAGGTTGTCAAAGCTGAAGATGATGAAAAAAGGCTACTGCTAAGCCATGAAAACCCTGTGATAAGCCATGATCACCTGAAAATTATTGTGTTGAGGTAACACAAGCCGGAGGTATGCCTCGGTAGAGAAATTCTGAGGGACGCCTCGACTATAAGACTCGATAGAGTCTCTAAAATTTTCCTGTGCGAGAAAACCTTGGCAGGGCAAGATGGATCGCCCGAGGCACTGTATAACAGTGAAGGGGATGCCTGAGCCTGGGCCTGGAGGGTGAGTGACCGCAAGGAAGAGGAGACCATAATAATTCTTGTAAACTATTGGGATCATGCACACAGTGGGTAGTTTCCCGTGCGGAAAAACCTTGGAAAGGAAGATGAAATCATGATAGCTCTTGTGAACTATTGAATTGGAATCATGCATACAATGGGTACGTCAAGGAAAGAGATGAGCATGGATAACAAAACTACCATGTGGATACAGATCCACAAACTGCACAGATAAGTATTGTGCTAAGATTATGAAAATTTCTTTTTGAATTTTGAACAACAGTAAGATGTTTTCGCACAAAATTGTGATTAATGTGCTTGTTGTCCAAGAATTATTGAAGGAAGCTGACAAAGACTAAGATCTTGAAAGAGGACCTGACCGAGGATAAAGGTCAAGACTTCTGAAGTGGTTGAATGAGAAAGGCATGACAGGTGTTTTTGAGAAAGAACACCGAGGACGGTGTTCCTTTAAGGGGGAGGGAATTGTAACACCTTGTTTCCCCCAATTTGTAATTAATCATAAAATAGGAATTACCATGCTAATGCATGAGGACAATGTAAATGTATTATTGTTTGAGTTGCCAATAATTGACTGTGGGGGTGAAGCCTTGAAAGTACTGGCAATAATATCACTAGAGGAAGAAATTGAAAACTATACAAGAGGGTTCATATATCAAATAACCCTAAATCTCCCTTGATAAGGATGACAAACCTCCTTCGAATCCCAAGGAAAGAAAATCAGTTAATGAATAAAGGACCGATGGTTGAATTATCAACCACCCCCATGAATGGAAACATGGGCTGTTAGCCCGAAGTACCACAAGGACCTACAGACCTGAGCTTCCTTCTAACAAAAGGAACAGGATAGGTCAGCAAACCTTCCAAGGTAAGAGGGATACACACGAGAGAGGGGACACCAGAAAAGAGGAGAGCGTAAGCTTGCAAGGGAGATGCACAGAGCTCTCCAACGAGTCATGAACTGAAGGCCACGAGTTTGATGCCGAGGAGCATTTGAGAAACCTTGCCGAGGCCATAACCGAAAGAGAAAGCTCTGAGTTGCAGAGAACAAGACCCGAGCAGAAGCTGGGAACAGAGACATAGCTCCTGAGAACTGTGAGAACTCCCTGGTGATATCATGGCTTGGCACGGTTGTGGCCAGAGTGCTAAGAATGAATGCCTCTGTGCCTATGTTCGTGTGGAAGGACAAACACCCATAGTTAGTTGGTTGGCGACAACCTGTAATAGATAAGTGATTTCCTACCCTGTGTAATTTAGCTGTAACTATGTATGAATTGGTTATACTGTGTATGTTTCAGGAATTGTGCATATTTCTTAATGGATATACTGTATCTCCCTTATTTCTGCTTGATTGTATAACTAGGCCAGTAAAAAATTCTATGGTTAGGAGATGATTTTATACTCGTAAATTCTTGTGTCCTGTGGAGGCATAATGTAGTGTCCCCAAGGCCGAGCCCCGTTGCAGATCATGTTATATGCAAAGAATTGTAAATATGTTCTATAGGCTGGTGAGCCAAGTTTTGTATAAGCTGTAGGCTTATGAGTTTTGTTAGGCCAGGGAGCCTAAGTGTTGAAGGCCAAGAGCCTGTTGATATACTTGTATGTATGCAGGTCAATTAATAAAATATAAATACCACCAGTGCAGACCATCCACGATGAAAGAGTGATGGGGGACTGAGCGTCCACAGAGTGGGCAAGGAATTAGGGCTTGGAAGGTGGGAAAGGGGCTGAGAGTTGAGCCTAGGGGCTAAGCCTAGGGGGCTTAGGCTTGGAATAATATTTTAATATTATTTCCAAAAAGAGCCATGTGCATATTATTTATCCTAAGTCCTTTTAGAAGGACACGTGATTTCCCAAGTGGTGGGAGGAAGGCGTACGGATGGAACGCATGCAGTTCCCAGGGTGACAAGTGTCAACCTTGGTGCATGCAAATAAAACAGAAGCAATAAGCTGTGAAGGGGGTTCGCATCCATTCGACCCGACTGCTTGAGCGAGAGCCGTGGAGGCCAGTTTGCAAGAGACCTGCGTGTAATCCTGAAACAGAGAGAAAAAACATGTGTTTTCCTGAAGAATCCATGAACACCCTATCCATTGAGCATGGAGTCTGTGTTGGTCTCTGAGAAAGCCCATGTCTCTGAGGAAACCCGTGTGCGTTCCCTAAACAAGAAGCCTGTGCTGAATTGAGTGGAAGTGTCTGTGTTATTCGGTGAAGCTGAGCTAGCCTGTGCGTGGAGTCCCTATTCCGAAATCATGCCTGAGATTATCCTGTGACAGCTGAACCGTTTTGGAAAGCACTTGTCTGTGTTTTGCGTGGATTGTTGTGACCACACAGTGCTGGACTGCGTGAGGCTTGTTGGCCTGTGAAGCGACTCCTCCAGGTGAGAGAGTGCACAGAGGGAGAAGAGAACTCCTGGAAGGAACCCCTGTAGCTTCCATAGAGCCCAGAGAATTCCGGTCCGGTCTGTTCCTGTAACCCAAGGTAAGGGAGACTGGCAGCCGAAGGACTGTCTAGGTGACAGAGAAGGTGCACTCTC
>ML802517.1:58123-77819 GCA_009831015.1 Picea engelmannii | reverse complement strand
TAATTCTGGTTAAATGCATGTGCTTATAATTCCTGTACCAATTATGTAAACATTCATGTATAATGGTAAATTGAGGGGGTATGGAAACCTGGGTAGTGAAGGGTACACTACAAATTGGTATCAGAACCAATTGGTACACTACACATAAGCCAGAGTCACGAACTGTGTGTTCGTTGACTCCAGACACAGTTTCATGTACGCATGCCAACCCTCCTAATTGTTTAGAGTCCTTGGAGGATGAAGTTTGTTAAGCTCAGGAGAGGTAGTGCAGATCGACACAGGATTTTTGCAAGGTAAATCGAACCCAGAACTCCCCAAGTCCTAGACAAGCTCAGGAAGGATCGCACCGTTGTGTGCAAGAACCCTGCATGGAGTGCAGAGGTCGCGAAACCATTTGTAGGTTTCAGAGTGTATGAAATATCAAGAGTGACAAATAGACCGTGATCGAAATCGGATCTAAGCCATTGATTCAATTTGGGGAAATAGAGGTGAGGATTTCCCCAAAGCCCTGAAGGGCGAATCACCTATTCGCAGGGGAAAATCTGGACCATTGGAACCTACGTCCAGACAGCCAAAGAAGAGTGCACAGGAGAATAGATATGAACCGTCAGATTGAGCGCAGGGGACCAATAGTCGTCAGATCCAGAAAAGGCACACGAGGTTAAACCCGGTGCATGCAGGGGAGAGAGGACTCATCAAAGTCTTGAAAGTCCCGAAGTATATGAAACCCCGATGCACTCTATGGATGAGCTGGTTTAGAGTGAATAAGTTTCGTTGTTTCGGCATCCGGGAAACCAGAGGGTAAGACCCCTCATCTTCGCAAGTCGTGAAATCCTAGTATATGAAACCCCGATGCGCTCTGTGGATGAGCCGGTTTAGTGTGAATAAGTTTCGGCGTTTCGACATCCGGGAAACCAGAGGGCAAGACCCCTCATCTTCACAAGTCGCGAAATCCCGGTATACGAAACCCCGATGCGCTCTGTGGTTGAGTCGGTTAAGTGTGAATAAGTTTCCGTGTTTCGGCATCTGGGAAACCAGAGGGCAAGACCCCTCGTCTTTGCAAGTCACAAAATCCCGGTACACAAAACCCCAATACATGATTAGGACTGAGTGTCTTTCAACACCCTTAATCTCAGGAGGGATAGTGACCGTCAGATCCAGATCATTGAGGATCGTTGGATCTCGTACAAAAACTCATGTATCGGAGTTCGGGGAATGGAGTGACCAGTGGTTTGGGATGCTGCATTTCGAACTCCCGGTTACCGAAATCTCGATACGGCTAGGACCGTCGGATCAGGGGGAGATTTGTAGCCGTCGATCTCATCGAAGGTAAGATTTCGGGTTTCGGGGTTTGAAGAATCGAAAGACTTGACTCTCTTGCATCACTGAGTCGCAAAATGCGAAAGGTGACTCTTGGCTTGGCCTGTGGTCATAACCAATGATCACATGGAGTTGGATAAGGGAAGAGCTAGCCTACGCTAGGCCCCCGTAGGAATTCGGGGATTCTATCCCTTGAGGAAGAGAAAAAAAATTATTTTTGTCATAGTGGGTATGTGACAAATGCCCTCAACTACCATTCAATTGCTTACAAAGTGAAACGTTGTTGCATCAAGATGAAATAACCAAGGGTGACATCAACAGTCCAAGGTTAGTAGGTTAGGGTTAGTGTAGTTAGGGTTTCAATTCAAAAGAGTTTGAGAGTGTTTGGATCAAGGTCTTACTTCAACGTTGAGGCTGGAGATTAGTGCCTTAGGGTTAAATGGAGTCAAAAGAGTGAAGGATGCACAGGTTGAAGGAGACGAGATTTTAAAAGGATTGGAGGGAAAAGTTTCAAGGTGTTGCTAAAGTAGGGCCTCAAAGATAGAACCCTAGGGGAGAGAGGCTCACTCTAGTGTTGCGAAAGCAAGGCCTCATGCTCCCTCCTCCTTCCTGGCAAACGATTAGCTTAGATTAAGCACAAAAACAAGACGAGAGAGCTTAAAATAGGAGAGTGTTGTTGCGGAAAGGCTCTTTCTTCAAACCCTAAGGGAAAAAATGACCCTAGGTGTAGATAACCTAGGCCTAGGACATCTCCCTCTCTTGGATTCTAAAGGTACGACTAGCACAGGGGAAAGAAAATCAAGGAGTGTAGCTATGGCTAGGCTCTCTTCTTCTCTTTCAATGGCTAAAGGTTTCTCTATCAGGGGACATGAGACAATGACCTACTTGTGTGTTTGTCCCCTAGGGTTTTGATTCGGAAATATTTATAAGCAATATACAAGAAATTTAAACTACAACCATTCAATAAGAAGTTTTGCAGAAAAAACACTTACAATTCATGAAGAAATAACCATGCAAACCCTAGTTGTAACACCTTCCTTCGAGAGAAACACCATAAATGCCAAAAATCTTTTCCTTCAACAAGTGTGCATCACTAGTTCAACCAAAAACCCCAATAGGGCACTAAAAATCAGACCTCACTATGAGTGAGTTGTAATTGATCATTAAAATGAGAGTCAAAACCCTCAATATATACTCTATCAATGACCTAATTTTACTTTTTAGGTCATAAAAAGGTCGACAAGGCCATAATGTTAAAATCATATTGTTTTTTACATTAAATTCTCAAATTAAAACCCTAATTGAGCTGCAAAGAGAGTAAAATCCCCTTCAAGGGAGGCGCTAACCCCTTCTAGGGAAAATGAGGCATCTAGGAGCAAAACGTTAGCCTCCTAGGGGCCTCTCCAACATGCCACACATGCCACTGTTGTCCAGTCTGCCTCCAAAAGCATCCATGCAACTGGATGACATCATGATGGAGATGGAGACGTCCCAAGCCTTCCAAGGTTAGCATTTCATTGAAAAGGAGTCATTCCCCCCAAGTCTAGTCCTACCGGAGTGCCTCTGATGGAACATCATCTTCCTCTTCGGTGCAAAAGATTTGATCCATCTCCATCCTGTCTCTACCCCCTGATGGGGTCTCAGCATCAATCTGGTGGGCTCTTCAGCCCCAAGGAGGTTTGAACTGGTCATCTCCCCATGTGTACCGATCCAAATGGTACCTGTCCGTCGGGCATGGTCCTGCACATCAAAAGATACTCCCTCCATGGGCTCATCAGTCACCGGGATCATAGAAATGTTAATAACATATCATCATCAATATTATTAAACATATGCATAAAACCCTAATACATCAGTCAATAGCTCAAAGCCATTACAAAAACCTACAATACAAGATTGGAGAAAAAGACAAAATGTCCTATTGGGCTAGTGTCCACAAGAAAAGAAAAGTTTCCAAGAAGATTTCATCCAAGCCATGTAAGTGAGGTGATGTGGCTAGGGGATGTCCAGACATGTGGTTGCAGTGAGGGCCAAGGATGCATACTGTTATCTGTGGGTGCCTTTGTAGAAGGTGAGCTGTACCTGTCATGGATGCATTTTTTCCAAGCCCGTTCTTGCCTTTATTTATTTTCTTGCTTTATTCTTTTATTTTCTTTTTCTTTTTATTCAAGGGCTAACAAGAGGACAATGCCTTGGCATGGTGACCAAAGCTGACAACGTTACCCACAAGTACTTTCACATAGATGAGAAGGTTGTCTCGCGATGAGACCCCCTTTCCCTTGGCCATGCAACCAAAGGTCACTACCTTGGCGTGGTAACCAGATGGTGGCAATGTCATACTGTTAGGTACCCATGAATCTAGTAGGTTGGCTCGTGATGATACCCCCTATCCTCTGACTAGATCTTATTTGTTATTTTTCGGGTCCCTCTTGTTTCTTGTTGAGAGGATTTTTTTACTGCCTTCTCGGGGATCCCCGGGCGAGGCATCTCGAAGTTTCATTTTTAGGCTTTTGTCTTTTACCAGCTGCTTTTACCTTATGGGCCTTTAGCCCCTTCTTCCCACGAGATAAGGTGCAATCCTACAAATAGGTCAACCCAATGCTCGGACAAGGGGAATGGGATAGATGAGAGGGTGATGAGATGAAACAGTGGTGCTATGATGGGAGTGGACGATGGATTTTCAGAAACCCCCCAGTGGAAAACCAAGACCTATGGGCATAGGCTTGCTAGGGCCCCCTGTCAATTCCCCCAAGCATGGTCAAGTGGGCAAATGTAAGATCCAAGCAATTGTTATAGACAAAAGGAATCAGATGCATATATTTAAAGGTTTTAATGATCAAAAGTGACACATACCATGATACCTGGACCAAATACCTCATGGAGCAAGAACCTCTACTGATACAAGACCAAGTCGATGGTGATGGATGTTGCTGCTGCTGACAAGATGAAACTGATGGAAGAAGAAAAGGATGGGCCCTCCAGGGCCATTCTTAGGTCAATCCTGCTCTCGGTACTCCATGTCTAGGACCTGTGGACCTCGAGACATGATCTCCTAGTTATCCCTAGAAAACGGGGATAACAGGGCCGACCTTACTTAGACATATTAAAAAAAATACAGGAATAAATGGTTTCACAGGATGCCTAATAAAAAAAGTACAGGAATAAATGTTTTGCCTTTATGGCATTGTAATCACATTTGTAGTCTAAGCTGTTCTAAGGCGCCAGATTAAGGTTCTCGCCTGTGATGGCTGGGTTCAACACTGCAATTTATACATCTTACAGGGTCTTCCCGAAGCGTAAATAAAAATGTTCGAAATTTGCTTTTCTATGAATTAACTTGGATCTATTTTAGGAACCCAGATCTATTAACTGAAGATAAATTTTCAAATAATGAAGTGGATCTATAAATTGCATCTGAACTCCTCTCGGATTTTTATTTTTATAGACCCAGGATGACCTATCGATGGATAATTTTTGTTTCAATGCTCTGTGGGACGATTGTTTGTTCTTTCAGATTTTTGAAAAGTCTGTCTCCGACCGACAATATTGAATCAAATCTGCATCATACATGCATTACATAATTAAATTATCTGTTGTGCCGCTGCCTAAATTAGAAAGGATTCCGACTCTGGTTAGGGAGACGGTGTAACGTTTGTAAGAAATGTATGAAATGCGTTGGGTTTGACTTGTAGATGACGACTACGAAACTCGTGTCTCTGTTTACAACGTTTCATTCAGTGTTTGTCGGTCGTAGAAAATCACCTCTGGTTGTCGGCCACATGATGGAATCCAATGAAATAACTAGCATATCGTAAGGGGTAAATGATGGGAATGTTAAAGTGATTGGGGTAAGGAAATGTAAAATGGGAATTTTTTTATTTTTTATTTTTTTTTATATAGAGAAGAAAAACTTAATATAATTTAGAATCTCAAACCAAACTTATTATAATTTAGAATGTCAAATCAGTAGTGAGAATAGTTATCACTTATTAAAGTAGAATGTAATTTATTATAATTTAGAATGTCAAATCAGTAGTGAGAATAGTTATCATTTATTAGTCCTGCGAAAGGCTTGGGACTATAGCAATGAATTTCCCTTTGACTATGTATTAGTTTACTGTTGACTTTAAATTTATGTGCTATATACAATGTGTAACTTTGGAAATCAATATATGTATTTTTTTTAATAATAAAAAAAATATTTTTCTAGAATTTAATTGATTAATATCTTTGAAGTATTATTGAAGGCTTCACGTCATTCAATGTATAAAATTAATTACACAATTTAATGAATTAACAATTTGACAAAAAATGAAGGAAGCATGTTATTTACTTGTATTTATTAGTACCTTACAATTACTTCATGACACAGTTCTCAATTTGCTAAAACAAATTAAGTCCATTTTTTTGTTTTCCACAGTGGTTGCTTGCTTTAATTACTCCAATGATGGTCAACGAGCGATTGGAAGAAGTTTCCTTTTAACAAATTTCTGCTCAATGGCTGACGTATCGGTTTATTGTTACAATATTCAATATGCATGAAGTTCTTCAGAACAACTATTTACGATTTATATCCACTATTCTTGGCACATCTTCCCGTGTGATCTTCACCCGTTATGATTATAGTTGGTCAGATTCTTGAAGCTTGTGTTCGTAGTTGATGGATTGTAGTCTTCGATAACACAGACTCGATAAATGTGATGAACCTCTTTACGGACAGACCACCACAATAGTGGATTGATGAGAATTCTTTGAACTTGTGATTAGTTTATGTTGAGTTTTGTATTATGTAACTCGTTTTTTTCTTCAAACAACAATATGACGTGGCATTTTTTTACTTTTTATATTTTTATTTTCTTCAAACAATATGACTTGGTATTTCTTCAAATAATATGATAGTTCTTTTTCTTTTTTTATCTTGATATATGGGTTTATCTTTCTTCTATTTTTTCTTTTTCTTATCACAGTAATATTTTTTTTTTCAATGAAATTTGATTTTTAAATGGTTAAAGGCCGGTTGGTGGTCAAGACTAGATTAGAAAAACTTTGAAACGATGGGGTTGGCCAAACTTCGGATGGAGACTTTCTCTGATACCAAATGAGACGAATAAAGTTCGTCAAGCACAAGCAATCCAAAATATATGGAATATAGTAATAGGAACAAATATAATGTTTAATAAATTTATTTTTAGTTTTCTAAATTTTATTTTTTATTTTTAAGAAATAGCAAATTTTTTAAATCACATTTTTAATGTATAAATAGATTTAATTTGATGAAAATTTATAGCATTTTTAACAACTCATATCTATTGAAATTAGTAAAAATTATTAAATATTTTAAATGTTAACATTCACATAATACTAACTTAACTTAAAAACAATAATTTTATTAATTAAAAAATTATAATATTAATAAAAATAATTCAATTTTATTTTAATTTGTTTAATAAATTAATAAATTAATAAATTAATTAATAATTTTGTTTAAACTGTTAATGATTTAAAATAAATTAAACTACATAAATAATATTTTTATTACTGAACAACCAACACAATTATGCTATCCGTGCGTTTGAAATTTTAAAAGAAATGGATAGCCAACATTTTATCTATATGCTAAAAGGTTTAAGTAATGCAATATTGTATTAGAATATATGTTAAAATATAATGTAGGTAATGTAGTTTGTATTATCTAGATTCAAATTATAATTTGTTATTTTAAGAAAATAGGGTAAAAACTTAAATTCTAAGAGTCAATATTTTTACACACTAAAATTTTAATAATTTTTTACTTAATAAAAAATTTTAATCATTCAATTTCAATAGTTTTACACTTACTAATATTTTTTATTTTATTTCTCACTATAATTTTATATAAATTTACATATCATGATTTTTAAACATTTAAATCATATTTTATAATACAAGAAACATTGAAATGTTTTATGTTTTTCAATTATTACAAATACAACTAATAATATAAAAAATATTAAAATGTTTTATCTTTTTTTTATATAGTTTTACAGATTGTATAATTTAGTCTTATTTTAGTTTTAAATCATTATTTTATCAATTTTCAAATCTAATTAATAATATAAAAAACATTAAAAAGTTTTATCTTTCTTTATTTAGTTTTATAATTTATATAATTTAATCTTATTTAGTTTTAAATTATTATTATTATGAATTTTCAAATCCACTAAAAGTAGGAACTACGTTGCCTTGCAACACTTGTTAAAGTAGAATGTAGATTGATTTATCCCTATTATTTAAAAAAAAAAACTTTACCATTTAAAATAATTTCTTTGCATATAAAAATATTAACTTTTACTCAAGCAAAAACAGTTTTAGACAAAAATATTAACCAAACAAAAGCATAAGAATTTTTTTAAAAACATTATATTAATTGTATAAATAAATTCTATAAAACACTTATTAAAAACTTTCAATGCCCAATAAGATTCTTCTTTGAAAAAATTTATGTTAATTATATAAATGAATTTTATAAAACACTTATTACAAACTTTCAATGTCCCATAAGATTCTTCTTTAAAGGCTAAAAAGTTGTAGCCCAGAGGGATTCCGGGCCTTTGAAAGGCGATAGTAGGGCTAAAATATCTCTTAGTTAGAAGGGTTGGGAAGTCATAAATACCTTCAGTGACATCAAGCATGGATCATTTGACATCATGAGTTCATTGGTTGGAGATTGTGGAAAAATGGAATAATGTCAGTGAATAAGATAAATTAGTTTTCAATTTTTTTAATAATTTGAACTTTTATATATTTTTTACATATTTAATTTATTATTACATAAAATGTGTTTTTTAATGTAATATTTTTGTTTTAGTTTTCTAGCTAATTATTAAGTGAGTGTTTTTTAAGTTAGTTTACATTTTTGCCATAGTTTTTAATTAAATTTATGGAAATATGAAATAAAATAATATAATTTTACTTCAAATTATAAGATTAAGTGATATAATATTAGAAGCAATGGTTTTGAGAAAGAAAGAAATTAAAAAAAATAAGAATACATGTGTACATGTATCTGGTTATTGATTTACAAACACTAATTATTTGATTAATTTAAATAACTATAACTATTTTAGTGTGTAGGTTTTCATAGTTGGTTATAATAGTGCTTCCATCTATTAAAAATGAGTATATAAAAATAACCATTGGAGAGAGAGGTTGAAGGAAAATAAAATTAATAAATAATATAAATTATGAAAAAGGATGAGAAATTAGCAATTGAGGAAAATACGATAAATAAGAAAATATTATAAATGAAAAATAAATTAATAAAACAATTTAAATGAAAAAGATTAGAAAGATATGAGGAAAAATGAAAAGTTTGTGATTATTATGAATAAGAGGAAAAACAAAAAAGAGGATAAAGAGGAAAGGAAAAAGAAATAATCTAGATAAGTAGAGAATGAATAATGACGGAGGATAATGAAGAAAGGAATAATTGAGAGATGTTAGAGGGGAGGAAAACGAATAATGACGGAGGATAACGAAGAAAGGAATAATTGAGAGATGTTAGAGGGGAGGAAAACCTCATGAGAGGAGAATGGTACAAGAGAGGAGAGAATGATGGATAGTAGGTTTCCATGATTCTATCAATATATAGCCATTGATTGCAATAGATTCTCTAATGATACAGGGGGAGTAATAAGGTTATGATGCAAAGATTTTTACTTCGTCAAAATGTTTGGTGGTGTGGGAGTGTTCTACGATTGTTGACTTAGATATGTCATTGTGGAGTGTGTTGGCTATATGCTCTTTAAGTCGGGTTTTGATTAAACGATCTTTTTGGCCAATGGAGTGTGTCGACTATATGCTCTTTAAGTCAGGTTTTGATTGAACGATCTTTTTTGCCAATGTAAGATTTTTCACAAGATCAGGGAATTTGATATATTCCTTGGCTTATCATAGGATCATATTTATCCTTAGCAATTCTGAAAAGATGCTTAAGGGTTTTATGAGGTTTAAAAGGGGGTTTGATGTTCTTTTTAGCTAAGAGTTTATAAATATGATTAGTAACGCCATGGATGTAGGGAAGCGAGATGAGAGCTAGAGGGGAAGAGGATGGATTTTTTTTAGTTATAGAGTGAAGGGCTAAGTGAAAAACTTTGTTGATTTGGGAGTTGGAGTAGCCATTGGATCTAAGAGCATTAGTGAGATGAGATTTTTCTTTATCCAAAAGATGAGGAGCAGAGATTCGAATGGCTGGAGTAACTAGAGTTTTGAGGACGACATATTTATGGGCGGGGTGGTGGTGAGAATACCATTAGATTGACGAAAGATGAGGACATCCAAAAAAATTAAGAAAAGTATCATATTGGATTTCCATGGATAATTCTCTTTTTTCTTTTTTTATCCCTCTTATTCATAATAATCATAAACTTTTCATTTTTCCTCATATCTTTTAAATCCTTTTCATTTACATTGTTTTATTAATTTCATTTTCATTTATAATATTTTTTTTCCCTCAACTGCTAATTTCTCATCATTTTTCATTTATATTATTTGTTAATTTTATTTTTCTTCAACTTTCTTCAACTACTATTTTTCACCCTATTTAATCCTTACCCCAACTTACTCTTTTTGGTGATCATTCTTGTAGTTGTTTTGTCCCTAGGTGGAGTGTCCACTCAAAACCGAGACATTTTGAAAATAATTAATCCTGCATTATAATATTAATTATTAATATATTAATATATATTATAATAACAAATAAATGTTATCTATTTAATATTTATCCTCTATGAATCTTACTTTACCACGTGTTTGTGATTCAAGGGTGCCTTCTCCCACACTCGTCCAACTTTGAGGCTAACAACAACGCGGCATTCTATTTCCATTTGTTGAGTTGTCATTTTCTCCATGATTCCCCTAACCATATTGTATCTTTGTTGATGTGTGACCCACCAATAACTCTACCCTGCAAGCTTCAGTTTCCATCAACATTGGTTCTTCTTTACAATTGTTTCTCATACTCTCCACCAGTGCTATAACTCCACAAATGTATGCACCTCTTGGGCACTCATTCTAGTTCTACACCAACAACCCATATTCTCTAGAATATATCACCCTTAGTGTGAATTATAGATGGTTTCCCACACTAATCTCAATTACACATATTTGGAGTTGACTTTCATAAAAGAATTCAACAAAGAAGGCCTAGTTAAGGGGGTAGTGTTGTTGGGTATGTGTTATATGCTTTGCATGACTAGCTATAGTGTATGTTGCATTGTGTTGGGTGCGCGGGGGGGGTTGCAGGGGGGCGATAGCTTCTCTGTGTGGGGGTTCGTGGGGAATTCCCCCAAGAAAATTTATTTACCTCGAGGAACATGACACAATTTTGCCTCGTTTTTTGTGTCACCTCCATTATCGTGTCCATAGTTGGGAGGTTTTTCGACATATGGATTTTTCCAATGGTTTTCTATTTCTAGTTAAGGAATTAGGTTTGTTGACTAATCCAGGTCATTGGGTTAGGGTTTTGGATGTCATTGGATCCTATATGTATATTGTATTGTAAACAACGTATCACTATGAATGAATATAGAATATGTTGGTTTTCTTGGATTGGGTTTCCAGGGGAAAAATCTATGTGTAATGTGTGTATTTTCCATTGTATCTTTTTTGTTCTTTATTGAAAATCTATTTGCAGTAAAATATTGTTCAAGGTTAAAATCTACAAATTCCTCTCAAGGGCATTTCCATTTTATTGTTGGGTGTTTTCATTTTATTGGTTGGGATTTTCATCATTTGTTGGGAATTTAAATTAAGTGTTGGATCGTTCTCTCACAACCCCACATTCATATGGAGGTCATACAGGTCGTACACAGATTGTGGGAGCTTCCTCTCTCTCCTTGAGCATTTAAATTGATCTCTAGTTGATTTTTCCTTTCCTTGAACAACTCACTCTGATGGTCGGTTTCTCTTTTTACTACCTCCATTTAAAGAAAATCAACACAACATCAATTAGATGAGATTAATGTGACTTCATACATCTTGGATGGTTATGGTAGTAAAAGAGTTATGAAAATAAAACATGACTTGAGGAGAGAAAATCATTTCTCATATGCCTCTTGGTGAGGTCATTGTCATGTATACAATTTAACTATGTTTTGGTTGATGGTCCGGTCCACTGTCCAACTTACCCATGTGCATTACAACAAGGAAACAAATTCAATGGATCTATGTTTTAGTGTTGGACATAACCATGGATATGGAAGGATAGTGCACTGTGTACACCCCCACAGATCTATAATTGTGAACACCAACACATTATTAGGCTAATTAAGGGGTATTGGATCTATTAGAGTTACAATGCATAAAAATTCCCTATGCACTGGATTATTGCCTTGATATTGTCATATGTCCAACCATTCATTATGAGATTTGGAATCCAATCACAATCCCAACGATGTGAAGGATAGGCATGTGCTTAAGACTACATTGAGAATCAAGGCCTAGTAGCCTTTTGGAAAGTAGAGTAGAGTGTTAAACAGAGAACAAGCCTTGCAGCCAGGAGAAGAACAAGATCTTTGTAGAAGATAGAGGACAGAGGCCTAGTATCTTCCAGATGATAGAGAACTTTGTACAAGCCTTAGAAAAAATCCGATACAGAGACAAGAAATTTAATTTCGCACAAGATTCGTATTAGTGAAGCAAGTGGGCTATAAGTCCCTTGATTACATATCATTTTCATATAAGGAAGAAGTATTAATATGATTGTCATTAACATGCTCAATGATGTTATAAGGTCCATATTTTAGTGGATTGACTTTCTTCGTTGGTCCTTACAATTGCTCCTTGCATATGTAAAGCCACACCTTATCTTCAACATGAAACTTATGATGTTCTTTGTGCTAGTCATGTCTGGCCTTATACTGTTATTGGATTATCTCAAAGTGCTCTTGTACCTTCAAATGTATCTTGCTAATATTATCCACAAATGTTCTTTCCTTCGTCTCATCTCCTTGGAAGTCTACTTTGTCCTTCTGTTGTCTATACACAATTTCAAATAGTAAGGGACGTAAATACTTGAAGCAAGTCTCAAAATGTGACTTGTTGGGGGAATAATGAAGTTCTTGTTTGTATGAACATTGGATGTACATCAGCTACTCATCCCACAACCTTGGATGTTTTTTATTGTACCTTCTCAATAATTGTACCATCGTTTGGTCAAAAATTTTCATTTGGTTATCAATCTAGGGATGAAATGCAATGAAATATGTTAGCTTAGTATCTATTCTCTCCCAAAGTGTTGTCCAAAATTTGCCAAGATTATGTTATCTCAATCAGATATGATGGATCTTGGAAATCCAAAATGTACCCAAACATGACTGAAGAATAACTCAACTACTTCTCATCCAAAGATCATCTTCTTTCACAAGATGAGCACACACATATTGCTAAAGTGGTTTACCACAACAAACAAGTAGTTATAGCCTCTGTGAGACATAAGTAAACCTCCAAGAAAATCCATGGAGATTCTCTCCCTAGGCCTACTAGGTACTAACAGTCGAAAATATAGCCCAATATTTTTGTTTCTTGGATTGTTGGTGCTACAAAGGAAACAACCTCTAAAAATCCTCTTCACCTACTCTTGAATATGTGGCTAGTACTTGTAACTTTGCAAATTTTTCACCATGTTCATTATGCCAAAATGTTTAACAATCTTAGAAGTGTGAGCTTCTCTCATCAACTAAAGCCTTCTATTATGTGGTATGCAAAACTTGTCCAACTTGTACAATAGCCTATCTTAGAGGCAATATTCATTTCCTTCCATGGAAGTGGGCGATCTGTCCTTCAACTACTTGTATATTCATCTAAAATATTCATGTCCCTCATAGTCCTCACTCAACAATTCATGAGTGAGGGGCTCAAGCTACATAATCACAACAATGGTTGTAATATGTTTTAGTGGGGGTCCTGAAAGCATATATATATTGTTTGTAGTTCCTTTCTTATACCTGATCAATAGGTATTTTTTTAAGAATCCCAAACACTTGTAACACTACAAGGAAAAGACCCTCTAACGAAGGTTTTTGTAAACACCCTTATAAAAATATCCCAAAAATCTGTTTATAGTGGATGATACTAATGGAGGTGAGCGGGCGGAGGTTTTATTGGATGTTTTTACATTGGTGTTTTTATAAGTACCTAATGCACCCGTGCGTTCTCTACAATAGGCGCATCAATGCCCTCAAAACTAGCGCACGGTAGTAGGGTTATTTCAAATAAAGAACAATTTTATCCGGTGCGCTACGGAAATAATGACGCACCGAGAAATAATGACGCACTATAGTAGCATTCTTTCAAAAATCTATGGTGCACAACGTAACACTGGAAGCACCGGGGCGCTATTAGTAGAGAGCACCGTCATATGGTTAAATAAAAAACATTTACGCAACAATGTATGATTGTGTCAAAAATAATATACTGGCCATTGTATAATGTGCACTGATGCGCACAAGTGCTCCAATATGGAGCACTGTGTTAGGGTTAATTTCCAAATTTTGGCGGTGCACTCTGTAGACGCAAGTGCACCAGGTTGTTTATTATTATATCACACCATGTCATGCTTAAACAAAAAAATTTGCACTATTGTAGTTTTTCAAAATATGTATTGCAGTGTGCTATGGTGTAGTATACACACTAGTGCACACCCAAAAACATGTGCACCGTGCTAGGGTTGTATTTTTTTTTAAATATAACCGGTGCGCTCATTAAACATGGATTCCCAATGATGCAGGAGCATCTCTCCATGCATCCAGCCAGCCAGCCAGCCACGTCAGCACGCATGCATTCAAATGCTAAAAGAGAGGCGCAACCTCATTCAAATTTGAAATGAATGTAATTTAATATCCTAGGCTGGTGAGCCAGGAAAGCCATGCCTTTGCGCAGGCTGTAGATAAGATAGACATTTATTGTAGATCGGCTGAGATCTAGTTCTGGATAGCAGACTAGACAACCATTGTTTGTAATTTAATAGAATAGGTAGACCTGGAGGGAGCGTTCGATGAGCACCTCAGGTAAAAGAGATTTTAGATCTCATTTTGAGTGAGTCGAGATAGCTGATTTGTAGAGCCAGGGAGAGCTTGGGACACCATTGTAAAGATACAAGCATTTTGCCATTTTTAATACAAACAACAGTTTTTCTTGCATTACTGTGTGTTATATGGATGCTTGTGGTGTGTTCCTTTATATACTGTGAATGTGTATTGTTGTCATGCCTTTGCAGGGAGTTTGTGTGTGATTTCATGTTGAGGGTCTTTGAGGCTTCATGCCATGAGGGTGTGACAGAGTGTTGTGGACTCTGAATACCGGTGCATGAGTGCACTTCTGAACTCTGAGGAGTCAGACTAAGACGTGCTGAGGCACAGAACTGAAGTCAACAACTCAGAGGAAAAAGACCCCAAGGTTGTTGAACACCTTGGAGGCAAGGCTGGATATGAGAACACAGTTGTAGACAGAATCACTGAGGATTCTGTAGGAGCTTTGCCAGGTGGGAATTGAGCGTAAGCATGAGGTGCAGGAGGAAGGAACTCTGCTGAGAGTTCGGAGAAGACCAGAATCACTGAGGATTCTGAGAGCTCTGCCAGGAGGGCATTGAGCAGGTGCAAAGGGTGCACAGAAGGAACCCAGAACTACTGAACGTTCTGTGGAAGAGATACTCCGCCAGGAGGGCGTCGAGGAAGTGTGCAGGCAGGCACAGGGAAAACAGAGAACTCTTTGAGTTATGTCATCTGAAGGAAGTATCCACTAAGGGAAATTTCAATGGGTTGTTGAATACCCAGAAGCACTCAAGAAGAGGCTTGAGCAGAAGGATAGCCTGGAGGCAGCCATTTCATTCTCCATCTGAGGGAGAAGAAGGACAGACCCCTTAGGGGCCGAGTGATTATATATTCTCAGGAGGGATAGCACCATGTGTATGCATAGGTTCTGCAAGGAGTGCAGACGTCAAAATCCTTTGAGGATTCGAGGACAAAAGCTTAAAAGAAAAAACGCTTTTACGCACATTTGCAGAATTCAGGGATGAGGAGTTCGCACAAGGGAGAATAGAAGACAAAGGTCGAGGCCTTTGGAGCTTTGGAGATTCTTCCAAGGCAGAAAGAAGTGCAGGAGCTCAGGAAGAGAAATAGTTGTCGTCAGATCGGCTAGAGGATAGACTATGGACTGTTGGAATTCTACGTCCAGGAGGAGCATAGAAGAAGCGCATGGGAGATTTTATTTGAGCCGTTAGATCCGGTGCAGGATCATCGACAATCGTCGGATCTGCAAAAGTTGTGAGGGAGTTAAGTCCTCGTGGACAGGAGGAGAAATCTCGATAAGAGGTGAAGCCATCGGGATATAGACACTCGAAGAATTGGAGTTCTCGAGGTCAGGAGAATCGGGACGTCAGAAGTCTTGAAATAGCAATTGGATCTGGACCGTCCATTCCTAGGACGTGTGGCAGCAATCAAGCGAAATCGGAGGAAGTCCCGAAAGGAATCGGCATTCGGGATATTGGGGATATTGAGGACATGAGTTGATCTCTCGACATCAGAAACCCCGAATTAGCGAGATGTGATCTGGACCGTTCGTTGGTAAGTGGACGCGTGTCACGAGATTTACTCGCATCGGCGTCTCGGGCATCGAAAGTCAGCATGGAGATTATTTGACCTCGCGAGTAGCGAAGTCGCGAGTGGCGAGATCGCGAGCATCGACATCTCGGGATCTCGTGCATCGGAGGTTGGACGAGGAGGAATTCAATCTCGCGAGTGGCGAGAAGGCGAAAGCCCATATTGTGGGCCTCGCTGACGTCACATTGGGACATCGTCGATTGGGATATCGAGAGTCCTAGGGTCGAGGAAAACGTTGCAACGAAAATCGCGATATCGCGAAACGCGATTTCCCGATAGGCCGAGAATTTTGTGTGGGGGCCACAGGAGTCGACGAGGAGGACAGGTGGCAAAGAATTTGGTGCCATTGGCATTTAGTCCATTGGGATATCGGAGATCCCAGGGACGAGAGTTTTGGACCTCAGAGGTTCGCGACACGCGAAACCCCGATCAGTGGGGAATAAGTGTCAGCCAGACGAGGTTGAAGACAACGCGGTTGTGAGGGACAACTGTCAGTAAGCCAGACTGTCAAGGATCTGGATATTAGGGATCCCGTAGACATGGTGTTCACGTATTTTGGAACCGCGAACCCCGAAAGCCCGATGGGATGGGGGTAAGGTTGTGGTCACGGTGTGGTGGTCGCATGGACCAGGACGCAGCTGGTAGGGGCTAGCGCGAGGAATAACGAGCGCATTGAAAATCGAGGAATTGAAAGGTCTATGACCCTCGACAACAGGGATCGCGAAACCCCGAAGTCCGATAACAGTTCCTTTCCTGTGGGGAAAGTTGATCGCAATCCAGTGCATGGCCCGAGAAGTTGAGAAAGGACCTGTGGATTTGGGTCAGATTTCACCAGTGGTTCTCGAGGGAATCCAAGGAGTCGCTGAAGGCTCAAAATAGAGAGGAAGAACGATCCTGTGTGAGCAGGAGGTCAGGTGAAGAGACCCTGCGGGGTGTTAGGTTGGACCTCTTTGCGTCACCCAATGCAGTTGTGCATCGGGCACACCGAAACATGGTTTTATTAAAAAACATTTACCGACGGTAAAAAGCATTTTTACCATTTCCAGTGTTGTACAACTCAAAAGCACTGGTGCAATATTTGCCTATCTGAAGTGCCCTTCCATCGATGCTTTCCTTGGTTTCATTCCTTTCATATGTTGCTCAGTGCGTGAATTTTGAATTTTGTCAAACGATGGGAAAATTTAGTTTTTTTAGTACGTCAAAACCATGCCTCCCCAATGACAAAATGTTTAGGTAATGTCCTTGTTTCTTCATAACTTAAGTTTTCACCGAATAAAAATTTAAAATTGAGTGAAATTTAAAGTGTAAAAAAAAAAACAAAAAAAAATGCGCGGTGCATTTGAGGCTCTAGGCTCGCACCATGTACGGTGTGACCTGTAAATTTATAGGGTGCACTGCGTACCTTGTTACATTTCTCAGCAGTGCATTGGTAAACATAAACGCACTGGCACGTCCATTTAATGACACACCGAAGAAAATCATATAATTGGTGGGGCGGTGCATCAAAGTACATATAACGCACCGGGGCATTAAATTACATAGGTCACCACCCTTATCAGATATATTTTTATGCAGAGCATTGGTAAAATTGTGCACTGGGGCATTCGTGTTTACCAAACACACCACCGAGAAATTCAACATTGTGTTGCGGTGCACGCATTAATTTTTTTTTGTGGCACTGGGCGCGATGCGATAGGATTGACCAGAACACATCATAATAAGTTCCATAACCAAAAATTTGTTAAAGGTTATGTGACGGTGCGACTATGTTATTTACACGCACCAGTGCGTTTAGTGAACGTATACGCACCGCGTTTTTTTGTTAATTTTAAATAATTGTTTATTGCTTTAATATTTTAATTTGTTTATTGGTTTAAGCAGTGCATATGATAAAAGTAACGCACCACGACGTATGTGTTGTAGTGTACTGCCCCGTGCGGTACCATTTTCCAATGCACCGCATAACACAATAGAACATCTTTTGGTCGGTGTGTTAGTTTACACAGACACACCAGACACGATGCTCCCTATATATATTGGTGCACCGTCGATGGCGCGTGACTATTTTTTTGGCGCATGGTTAATACAATTATCTTATTTTTTGAAGGAAGTTATTTTTCTGTATTTATAGATAAATTTACCATTCAATAGATTTTTTTAATGTTTTATGTACATGAGTGAGGCTGATGTATTTCATATGTTAATCATGCAAATACGTGAGCAGAGAGAGCAACAACATAAACAGGAGCAGAGGGTGGACCTATACAATTTTGTATGAGACTGGGAAGCGAGGGAGAGGGAGAGGGATTTGTATCCTCTCCCTATTACTCCAGTTTCGTTTAAGCATTGTTGCACACCTTTTTCATTTGAAGAAACCACATACTGCATTGTGTTCTTAAGTGCTTTGATTTTGGAGTCTATCATAAACACCATTCAAGTTTCATATGTTCCTTTGTTGAGTAAAAACAACCCTTAAAATGAACGATTAACTAAAACTTTATTAATCATCTTTACTTTTATCAGATGCATGAACAAGTTTAGGCTAGGGCCTTGGTCTAGGGTGGAGAGTAAATTTCTCCAAGACCCCAAAAAAACATAGGAGTATGATTTAGGGAGAGTCTAAATCCAGCCATCGTATAAGTATAGTCGGGAGGCTCCTCTAACACATGAGATAAACACGAGGTCGCATGAAGGAGATTTGAGGAGAGACCCCTCTAGATCTTAACAGAGAATAGTAGGAAGATTGTATATTGGGGGTTTCGTTAGTAACCATACTGTTACACATTATTTTCGTCATCCCTATGATCGTTAATGATGTAAACCTATCTTCTGCCTTCAGAGGGGTCACAGTGGCCTGAGTTCCTAAAGAGAGAAGGGAGAAGAACTTTTCTTGAGAGAAAATGTTGGATTTTCCTATGTAAAAACCTTATAAAAAGGAATGTTCGCAGGTTGCTATATAGGCAGGGTGCGAGAATGACCAATTCTCGCAGGTTGCACTATAGCCAGGGTGTGAACAGTTCGTAGGTTGCTATATAGCTAGGGTGCGAACATTCCAGCACGTGGGAAAAACGTACGGTTTCTCGAATTTTCTAGAAGGAGAAGCTTCTATGGTGAGGTGGCATCCGAATGCTTTGGATCTTACTCGCTTTCATGATTTAGTGGGATCATCCTAACCTCTTCACCTTATCTTCTTCAACTTATAAAAGGAGAGGAATTCTCATGGAGAAAGTTAGATTGGATGAGCTTTTATTAGCTTTTGGTTGGCTTGGAATTATTAGCTTGTTTAGAGTGGCTTTGAGAGTTGCTTTGTCAAGATAGATTGTGAGTAGCTATCAGATCTATGGTTTCAGAATCCTTGGAGTAAGAAGTGTGTGGGGAACGAAGGATGGTTGGAAGGGACCTTACGACATCAAGGCAACGGTTGTAATCTCTCTTTCACATTTAATATAATACAGTAATATGATTCTTTCCTATAAAGCTTGTTGTGTTTTATTGTATGATTCCTTGATCACATACATAGGTTTATATTGAGTTTATGCTATCGCTATCACTTTGGTTGGTTTGTGTTGTTTTGATTTTGGCTGCACAAGAGCACTTGAGCGAAGCGGGAGCAACAGAGACCTAAGGAAAGCGTTCATAAGGTATGTCCATGATTCTTACCTCTTAGTAAATTCAATATTTAAAACTTAAGGAAAGCGTCCTATTCTGTCCTGTTTTGTTCTAGATCCAGGTGGATCTAG